>PVKA01003087.1:0-114808 GCA_004027165.1 Ctenomys sociabilis | reverse complement strand
GAAAAAAAGATAAAAAAAAAAAAAAGACTACTGCATTTTTCAGGGCCCATGTTCCACAGAAACCCACCTAGAGCAGACTCTGTGTTGCTAGATGTACAGGAAGAAGCAAGACATGGCCCCATCACCAAGGCACTCACTGTCCACTAGAACAAACTAAGCAGACAATGACATCCACAGGCCACCAGGGCTCAGATAGGGCATCTGATAGGTCATGATTGCAGAGGTGACACACAAAACCCCAGGTCTCCTGACTTTAAATCCAGAGTTTCTGGGACCCTGGAGCCTTTAAGCTTCCTAAAGTGCACCTGAAACTTGTACCCCTGACTTTACAAGGCAGCACCCCTAAAGAGAGCTTTTTCCAATTTAGCAGGATGGGTAAGAGCTCCAGCTTCCATCTGAGGGCATTAACTGCAAATTTATATTTGAGGCCCTGTGCTCAGTTTTTTATGCATCTTTAACTACCAAAACATAATTACCAATGTCAATACATAATGTTTATTTCTTTCAGAACCGACATTTTAATTTTCTTGAGCAGGCGGGAAAAATTATATGCATAAAAATAATGACAAATATTAAAAGTCTCCCAAATAAGGGACCAGGATCTCCCACATAATCCTAAATTTAAATGCACTCACAATTGCAGCCACATTAAAGGTCTGATAAGCCAAATTAGGTTCCGTGTAAGCATAATTAATCTTCTTTTTCAATGAAGATATTACAAGGACATTAATTTGAATCCCAAAGGCCTTCGGGAAATTGAATTATATAGATAAAGCAAATATTTGACCTTTTGCAGATAATTACTATTTTAAAATAGTCACAATGTAAATGAACACCAAGTAAAGCCTGGGTGTTCCTGGGTTCTGACAAAATCAAAATCTTTATAAATATTCAGCTAGCAATGAGGCAGGTACTCTACACCATTCAATATCTTATCCTTTCATTTCCCCTTTGGAGGCATAAAACTCCAGCTTTTGTACTTGTTAACAAGTAATTGAGTGAAAACCAGCCAGCACTGATTATTTCAAATTTGCTAGTTATCTGTTATTGTTCAGTAAGGTCATTAAGTTTTAAAAGATAGTGAGCAGGGGAGACTGTTGTGACAGCAATGATCCCAGCGGCCAGACCCAAATCAGTTAGCACTGGACAAGGTAACAGCACCCATGCTGTTTCTGTCACCTCTGCATCTGGTTCCTGGGTCCCCAGGCAGAGCAGAAAGGAAGATTCTACAACAGCACCACTGCCCTCCCATTCTGGCCATCTGGTGTAGATGGAAAACCTCAGACCTAGACCCATGGCCCCACAGTTCATGGGCTGATGGACAGTGGCCATCTCTAGGCTTGGATTCCTCAGTGACTCTTCAGACTACTAAGTAAATCCAGGCAGTTGAGTGCCCTGCCTGGGGCCAGGGGCCAGGTGGACCAACTCATGCTTGTGTTCTGCCCCTCTCCCTCCACTAATGCTCAGGTATCCAAGCTTCCCAGTCTGCACTTCGGTCCATGGCACCATAAATATCCTGAGGTCTGAGGTCTTGTCCTGAGTTTTTGTGCAGACTAAGCAAGAGCTGCTTCCTCAGGTGCTTGGCAGAGAGTAAGTGCTGCCTGAGCGTGACCTCTGTCTCAAAGCATTCAGCCACTTCCCACACTCCCTAGCGAAGAGGAACGCTTTGCAGCGCCCTCTAGCCCCAAAGCAGCCCTGATCTGGGTCCTGCAGCAGCCCTGCATGGGTCTGGATTCTCATGCAGTCCCACCTGCAGCTTGTGGCACTGACCCCAGAAAATTTTCTGAACAACCACTGCCATATCTGAGAGCTAAGCCTATTAATCCTTGCATTGTGCTTGGGGCTTTGCATAGACCTTTCCTCTACTCTTCTTGACCATGCAAGAAAGACCCTCTATTCCCATTTCACAGATGGGGTAATGGGGGTTGTTAAAAGATCCTTATTGGTAGTTTTATACATGCAAGTGTGTGCATGTGCATATGTATAATTCAAGTCTCCTTCTAGCACTGAAAGAAATCACCACAGAAATAATAATATGCAAAGTAAGAATATTCATCCATAAGTCAAGCTACAATGGAATTGATTGAGACCATGCATTGATAGCAGTAGTGAATCACAGAATCCCCAAAATGAAAAAGACCCCAAAAGCATGAAACCCCAGTTATATGTGATCATGGGCTGATTAGACGTGAGGCCATCAGTAAGTCTTATTTAAGAAGAATGAGTTGGAGGGTTCGAATCCATGGCCCTAAAGTAAGAACCAGATGACTGTTAAAGGTTCAAGTCTAGAAACCCCCATGTGTTATGGGCCCAGAGCAAGAAAAGGGTCCCATGCCTTGTGGGTTGATGGTTTCATGGAGGATGGTAGCCTAAGCGATCCCTATTGGAGGGCAATAGACATAGTGACAAGAGCTTTCTTGATTTGATGTGTTAATGTCTGATAATGGAATGTATGTCTTATGTAAGATGAATAGCTTTTTTTTTTTTTGGAGTATAATATTCGTATTATTTTGAGTTTAATTGGGAATTTGATTTAAATGTGTGATGAACATCTGAGTTTATAGTACTTGCCAATAAGCAAGGGGTTATAAACTTAATGTTGATTAAACATATAATGGTTTATGCCATCTTATGCATTTATGCACTCCTGCATGTATTAATGGGGATGTGCTTAAGTGCACTGAGGCCCAGTGGAGTTCAGGAAAGCCCTAAAGTAACAGTACCAAGGCTCACACTTCAACCTGTATGTAGAGCTTGATGGCCACACCACCTAACAGGGCAGGCAGGGTAAGGCCACTGATGTGACCGCTATGCCCAGGTATTCCACTCTCCACAATGTGAGCACAAAGCCAGCCAGTGCATCGGCCTTCTGTAGCAGATGCTCCATTGTCACCTACAGCCAGGCCTACAGCTCAGAGCACCTTGTATGTGAGACACCAAGGGAAGGTCTGAGAATCTAAATCCCCTGCATCATCAGCACCATACGCCTCTCTCAGCTCCCTTCCAAGGGTGAATGATGGAGAACACAGACAGCTAAAATTCATATCTAACTTGCTCTATAAAAAGAAGAAGCTAAAAGCAGAAACTCAGAGAGGAGGGCAACAGAACATCAGCACTGCCACAGAACACCACAATGAAGCAGGACGGACCTGCCATCCAGAGCTGGCTGTGAAAGATGAGCAGGAGGGGCCCTGGTGGGTCCCAGAAGGGAGGACATTCCTAGCAAGGGAACAGAAGGAGCAAACAGGCAGGTGAGAGGAGGATGTGCTGGGGCAATGTGGAGCAGCCCACACCAGCCTTGGCCCATGGCTGCTTAGGTGACAGTGACAGCCTGAAGGTCTCCTGAGCTCAGATCATGTCCCACAAATACTCAGCTCTACCCTCGATCAAAGGCACTTCTAGCACCTGGAGCTGGCTGCCTCTGAGTCTCTGTGTCAGAGAGGGATGCAATTTTCCCTCTCCCTGAGCCATCACCCAAGGGCCTTTCATGGGCTTTGATTTCTTGAAGTCAAATTACAATGCCCTTCCAAACCCATCACCCTTTCCCACAGCCTCTTCAGGGCGAGGGCAGATGCTTGTGCTCCTGGGAAGGGTCTGCAGTAGGAGGTGTTTAAATGGCCAGAAACAAAGTCATTTCCCTACCATCATTATGCTGGAGTTTTCTATCTCTCTGATGAAAGCAGAATTGAATCTGCCTGGATGGAATTGAATTTGTACAGTTCCTTAATCATACAATCTTCAAACACTCAATGTTCTAGTCCCAATTAGTCTGCCTGAACCTGCAAGGGGGGGAGGAGGCGTCCTTATTGACAAGAGAGCAATGAAAGCTCACAGTCTAGAGTAATTGGTGATTGATTAGCTGGTCCTGAAATAAAGATGCAAGGCCTTCCTGGGTAGCAGGAGGTGTCCCAGGGGAGAACTTCCAGCCCTGGGCAATTTGGTGCCTCCCTGATTTGGGGAAGGATTGGGCCTTTAAGGCTGGCAAAGGATCACCCCCAAGAAGATACTGGACATGGTTCAAGCAATTATTTCCCTCTCAATAGCCAAGCAGTTGCTACAGACATGAGCAGGACTCCAATTAAGCAGTGTCTTGAGCCCACATTCCCCTCTGCTGCTTAATGCTGCCCCTAATTCTTCTTCTCCCCCAACACACCCTGGTGGTTCTTTCATTTCCCTCTGCATGGATCACCCAGACCTCCCGAGAGTAGTAGCCCTCTGTGCACCTCCACTTGCCTTTCCAAGATGTTTCTGGGTCATCATGACCCCACTGAGGTCAGCTTCTTTGTGTTTTTATGGCAAGGCTATGCAATGCTCCATTCTGAGGCCTTTGTTTATTTATTTATTTAGTATTTTAGGGAAGGGTCTACAAGGTATTCAAGGTCTCACTAATAGATTGGACTCAGTGATCCGCCTGTTTACAGCCTCCCAAGAGCTGTGATTACAGGCTTGTGCCACCACACCCAGTCTCAATTGCTGTCTCAGTGTGTCCCTTGGGCAGGGCCAGTAAGGCAGGCCTGGGGATCAAACCCCTGGCCCCTGCATCTTCTTGCACGCACTTTAATCCGCTGAGCTATTTGGTCGGCCCTAAAGGTCTTTATCTTTACATGGGTCTTCCATCCAACCCTGGCAATCCTACAAGGAATGGTTGTTATTGTTACATCTTATAGATGAAGAAACAGTTTTTCTTTTTTTGTGGTTGTTTTATACTGGAACTTGAACTCAAGACCTCACACCTGCCAGGCTGTGCTGTGGCACTGAGCTATGTCCCTAGCAACAGTCTGTCTTTCTATAGGATTCCTATGACAAAAAAGAAAACCACTGCTATGCAGCTATAAGTCTGAAGCCAGCCCAGCTTATTCCTTTCACTGGGTTACTTCTTAAATATTTTTCTTCTTCCTGCTTAGATCTTTGAAAGTTCTTCTTTGTTTTGTTTTTGGTTTTTGGTACTGTGAGTCAAACTCAGGACCTCACACTTGCCAGCTGTGCTGTGCTTACTCCACAGACCAAGTCCTCTTTTATTTTTAACTTAGCCTCATGTCTTTCAACACACTGCCCAGAGTTTATCCACGAGTAGGCCTCTTCGTCAGGACACTGAGGGCTTGTGACTGGCACAGGGTACATCTAGTGTCTGCTCTGGTGCCATTCGTCCAGCTCTGTCCTCAAGAACTGCCGTTAAAACCTGTCACTGCTACAAGGCCATCTCTACTTCTCATTCGACCTTCTAAGGGAGCTTGCTAAGGTTGTCCCCTGCATCACTGGTTTGATTTCCAATAAAGCCAATTCCAGCACCAGTATTTCCAATGATGCTGTGACAGTTCTCCTACCTTTCAAAACTGTTGTAAATTCTTAGCTCATCCATCTCTCTTTATATTTCATCACAGCAGCTGTTCACTTCAGCTTCTCTCTCCTAGTGGCTTTTCTTTCTAACCTCCTAAAAGCCATCACCTCCTGGCATTCAAAATGAGGGTGCATACACAATTCTAGAATTTTCCTCTCTTTCCAGAGAAGGCACTTGTCAGGCACCTAGCTATCTTCTGAGCTGTAAACATTTTCATTCACTTATTACAACTGCAGTTTGTTTTTTTTTTTCACAGATTCCCAAACTATCTCTTGAAGAATATATAACCCAGTAACCGATAAGTTTCACCTGATCCAGCTCTTCTAGACAGAATATTTTCTTGGCCATTGACACTCTTTAAAATATTTAGTTCCAGGCAGGGCAGAGACCTTAATAGTCTAAGCACCTGCCTGGGACCTGGGTTCAATCTCCAGTACTGTGTCATGCCAGGCCCACACCAAGCTTGCCACCAAAACTAGGCATAGTGCTGCACACCTTTAATCCCAGAGCTGGGAGGCTGAGACAGAAGCATTACTACAAGTGTGAGCTCCATAGCAAGACCTTGTACCAAATAAATTATATATATATATATATTTTGATCCATCCAAACTGCAGTCACCAGAACACCTTTACCTGATTCTAGTTGTCCACCATCAAAAACTCTGGCCTTTCTGAAGAAGTACAAATAGAAAGGTATAACACAACTAAAAGGAAAGTGAGAACTTAAGGATTGGGCAATGAGGAAAGGGCAAGGAGAAAAGCTGGGAGTGGGACAATTTGTATGTACAAGACGGGCAAGGCAATGATCCCAAGAAACAACAGCAGGTTTCTGAAAGTAGCAGTTAATTGGTAGGATTCTCAACCTGACTATCTATACATGCTGATACCTGTGAACCAAGCAACTGCACTGAAGATAGCAAGGTGTAATAGAAGGGTCACCCTTGGAATGCCTGCCATTCTGGTCTGCTAAATACATACTTCTTGTCATGAAAAAAAAAAAAAAAAAAAAAAAAAAACCCAGGCTGCCCACTGCTCCAAAGAAACCTGATTTTATTGTTGTTTTGTTAACCTGCCATACAGATTGAATGTAGATGTTATCATCAAATGTGTATGTTAAAGTCTTAATTCCCATTTTCCCACTATGAGGGCTTTAGAGATAGGGTGTTCCAGTTGTCACTATGATGGAATTCCTGGCCTTCCAAGAGGAAGACCTGAGTCTCTCATGTAGTCTGTGGGAAGCTGGGCAAAGACTAGGGTATGTCTGTAGTTGGCACCTGCCCAGGTAGGGCACAGCCTCATAGACAGGAAAATGAATTCTAGTATTATGGCTTGTGTCTAGATGGCCACCAAAACTTCATGTGCTTATATGTTGAGTTTTTTCAGAGGTGGCTGGATCCAGAGTGTGTAACAGGGATTGCTTCTTGAAGCAATACTAGGATCAAGGGCATGAGACCTACCCACCCTAGGTAACCTGGATAGCATATAAGGCATAAGAAGAAGTCTACCACTGATGACTTGCTTTTCTAGGGCTCCACCTGCCATACTTCTCCTCTCTGATGCCCCCCTGCTCTGCCACCCTGCCTTGGAGCCTGCCAATTATGGACTACAACCTCTACAAACTGTGAGCTAAATAAATCTTTCTTCCTTTAAATTTTATGTGTTGGGGATCTTGTCACAGCAATGAGAAAAATAACTCAGACACTGGACAGGAGCAAACTGAGTGCTCCAGTTCCTCCAGGCAGAGGGAGAAGAGAGAGTTCTTTTCTGTTCCATCTCAGGTCTCGATTTACCCAGCCAGCCCAACGGGCTATTTCCATCTCTTTAGTAAAGAAAGCACCAGTCTTGCTCCCCGCCTACTTCCTAAGGCAAAAGGTCAGAACAGAGCCCACAGTGAGGGGGACAGAGAGAAGTGGGCTCTGTAGTCAAGAATGTGAGTGGTGCAAACCCGCAGGCTGAGACGGACGGCTCCTGGGACACAGAAGTGTATCCTAAACTAGTGCTTCTTCTTCTACACCCAGAATTCCTAGTGTGCTATTGTGTTTTGGGAAATAAATCAAGCAGTGATATGAGCCAGGAGGCAATTAGGAAAGAGGGGAAAGTCCTTGTCAGAGAAGCCAGGAGAAGGCCTTGTGGAAGCAAAGCCTGAAGAGAAGCTCCATACGGTGCCCAAAGAGCCAAAGCCTCTGCCCTTATAGAGTTCATAAAATTTAGCAGAGTAAAAAGGCCAGACATGTAAACCATGAGAGTGGAAGCATATGTATCTTATCATCTTAGTAAAGGTGCCCCATTTCTGTGTGTTTTACATGCACAATCTGCAGGGTCCAGGGTGAGATTTCATGATATGTGGACTTCAACACTCAAGCAGTCCAGAAGCAGAACCTTGAGCTGCCCCTGGGAACCTGTGCACATGTAGACTCTCGGGACTTTTCCCAGAACTACTGGGTCACCATCTGGAATTCAACAAGATGCCCAGGTGATCCCAAAGCATATTAGATATTGAGAATCGCTGACTTAAAAGAAAAGAAAAGCACTAATTCAACACGGAGAAAGAGTGGAGCAGAGAGGGAAAGGTATTGATAATGGTTGAGCCTGGGTTGTAGACATATGGAAGTTTCTACATTTGCTTCTGCCTAAAAATATTTGAAGTTTTAAAAGAACGTATCAACAGATTGACAGAGAAAAAAGTAAGTGATGGCCAGAAGTCACTGTCACTGCAAGGCTTCAGGGAGGCTGGAGCATCAAAAGCTTGGAGAAGCTGCAAGTCACAGGCGCAAATAGCTATGCTGGTGGTGGGTACAGACACTGTCAGTGGACTTGTGAAGAGACTGCATTTAAGAGGCTAGGGATAGCTGTGCCCTCAAAACGTGGAGTGTGCCAAGGCCAACCAGAAGGAATGAAGAAGGCCTAGAGAGTGAGATTTCGGTACTCCACAGATAAAGAGACAATTTTAAAGAGCTTTCAGAAAGCAAAACCTCAAGCCCTATCTAAGCCACTCAACTCACTGGGCTGGAACAAGATTTTGTATTAGGTTCTTGTAGCTGCTGTAACAAGTTATCCTAAACTGGGTACTTTTTAAAAATATACATTTATTCTCTTATTGTTAGGAGATATGACATCTAAAATGTATGGTTTGATTGCATGAAATCTATCAAGTGGAGAAGCTGTTTCCTTGTCTCTTCTGACTCCTAGAGTTGCATTCTTTACATGTCTTGGCTCCAGACTTCTTCACTAACCTTCAATGCCGCCAGTGTAGGTTCCCTTCTTCCTCTGTACACAAGCCTCTGACTCTCAACCCAGGGCCATACCCTGAGCTGAATCTCCAGCTCTCTGTATTTTTTATTTTGAGACAAGATCTCAAGTTGCCCAGGTAGGATTTGAAATTTCAGACCTCTTATCTTGTCCTGCCAAGTGTTGGGATTATAGGCATACATCACTGAGCTGGGCACTACCTCTCTAAGATTATTTGGGATTATATTTAGAGCCCCACAAATTATCCAAGACAGTCTTTTAATCTCAAAACCCTTAAGCCCATCTACAAAGTCTCTTTGATCAAAAAGAAAATATTTACAGGTTCTAGACCTGGATGTCTTAGAGGCTCAGTTTACCACAGCTTCTAAGGACTGAAGGAAAGAGATTTTATCCTAAGTTTCTGCACAAAGCCAAACCATCAAATGAGAAAAAGGGAAAAATAAAAATATTTTGATTTTCAAGAATGCAGAATATTTCTCACTTCTGTGTCCAAATTTTAAAATATGCATATGGGGAAATTTCAATAGCAAAATAATAATAATTTTAAAGACATTTTCAACAACAAAAAAGACAAACAAACCAATGAAAATTTGTGCAAAGACCTTGAACAGATAATTGTCCAAAGATACTACACAATAGCCAATAAGCATGTTTAGTCACTAAGAAAATGCAAACCAAAGTTACCATCACATAGGATGGCTGGGATCAACCCCAGGAAGTAGGACAGGGAGGAAATGGAACCCTCCTACATTGCTGGTAAGAATATAAACTGGTGTGACCACAGTTTGGTAATTCATCAAGAAATCAAATTTAGAAGATAGCTCAGTGGTATAAGTGCCTACCTGGCAAGTCCAAAGCTCAATTCCTGGCGCAGCATGTTGTGCCAGCCCCAGAACCCTGGGTGTGCCGAGCCGGCGCCAAATCCAGGCCTGGTGGCACACACCTGTACTCCCAGCGCTGGGAAGGCTGACATAGGAGGAGCACTATATGGGTCTGAACCGTGTAGCTAGACCCTGTAACAAAATAAAATTAAATATAGAAATATTGTGTGACCCAACAATTTCACTGTTAGGCATATACAACCAAGCAAATAAAGAGATATGTGAACAGGTACAGTATACTTATATACAGATATCCACACCAGCACCATTTGCATTAGCTGAAAAGTGAAAATAACCCCAATTTGGATAAATAAATGTGGTCTATCCATACATTAGAATGCCACTGGACTATAAGCAAGCAATGAAGAACTGATCATGCCACTACATGGCTGAGCCTTGAGAGCATTATGTTATGTGCAAAAGCCACACACAAAGGGCCACATATTGTAAGATTCCATCTATACTAAGTGTCCACAATAGCGAATTCACAGAGACAGAAAGCATATTCCTAGCTGCAGAGGCTGGTGGAGGGGAGGGGGAGGGAGCAACTACTTGGTGCAGGGTTTCCTTTTGGGATTATGAAAAATTCTTAAAGTAGGTAGTGATAATGAATGCTCTACATTATGAATGTACATGATGCCACTAAATTATACACTTTGAAATCACTCAAATGGTAGACATTGGAAACAGCAGCAGCTAGGAATAAGCTAGGATTAAGGAAAGTGCAAGCTAAATCGAAAGAGAAGCCACTGACGCTGATGTTTATAGCATTCCCTTCGAGCAGGCAGGGTTTTAAGACTTAATGTAACATTCTCTTCTCTACAGACCTAATCATTTTACTTGGTTCTGCAGTGAATATTTCCATAATCTAAAGTGTATAAATGATATTTTCATTGGGTTTAAAATTTTAAAACCAACCTATAGAGAAATCATGAAAGAACATTATGGTAACAGAGCGAATATAAATGTTATGAACCTTGACAATGTAAGAATAATTATTTTACAAGAATTGGGTGTGGGTAAGAAACAGAAAAGAAAATGTAAGTACATTTATTTCTTTATTTTTCATAGCAGAGATCAATGCTTATAATCTAAAAGGAATATATCAAGAAATAGAGACTTCATACACTTTTAAAACTTACAAAGGCAATCCATAGAAGAACTAGAAGAATACCTATAATTATAAAATTCAGTAAGCAATAGGAAAGGTGTAAGGTGGTGAGGAGTTCAGTTTCTCAACTTTATTAGCAGGGAGGCAATAGATATCATCTAAAGATGATGTGTCAGACTGGAGAGATAGCACACCACTCTAAGTATCTGCCTGGCAAGTGTAAGGACCCGAGTTTGATCCTCAATACTTCATGCCAGGCTGGTCCCAAAACCAGGCATGGTGGTGCATGCCTATAATCCCAGCACTGGGGAGGCTCAGACTCCTGTCTATGAGTCTGAACTGCATAGCAAAACCCTGTATCAAAACAACAAAAAGGAGCTAGGGAGATAGCTCAGTAGAATAAGCGCATGCCTGGCAAGCTCAAGGTCCTGAGTTCAATCCCCAGTTCTGAAAAAAAAAAAAAAAAAAGAAAGAAAGAAAGAAAGAAAGAAAGAAAGAAAGAAAGAAAGAAAAAAAAAACAATAAAAAAGATGATACGTTAAGAAATATAATTAGACTTCAATCTAGATATGGCAGTACACTCCACATAAACCCAGCACTTGGGAGGCTGAGGGAAAGAATTATGAGTTTGAGATAATCTGGCCAATACAGGCTGATCTAGGGCAGCCTAATAACAAAGCACATACTATAACAATAAACATCTCTTCAGTTGTAGATGGACATCTGGTTGAGTCCTGTTGGGTCTGGTGGCAGAACCCCTCCTTGTTTTTGTTTGAAGTCAGGGAATCCTGCCCCTTGGGCTCTGACCCAAACCAGCCAATCAGAAATTTCCATGGGACATTTTATCTGGGACTGCTGAGGAAGACCATGACTGCTATCACAGATGTGAAGTCAGTAGAGTGTGATCCTGGGCTCACTTCCTGCTACTAGGCAGGAGTTTGAAACAGACTGAAACAACATCAGAACTCACAAATTGATGAAATCACTAGATACGCCTGAAAGTTACATCACCCTTCTGATTCTGTTATCTTAGCCAATGATCTTTAACTTGGCTTTTAAAACATCTGGGGAAGCCATAGCGCCTGTCTATGAAAATTTGTGCTGCTAACCAGGGAAACTTCCAGGAGGAAAGGTGGATTTACAACAGCAGCTCCAGTGACCACCTTGCTCCCTTGTGGGCCTAGAACGTCGCCCATGGAGGGGGGCACCACAGGACTGCAGCCAGAACTTGGTGGGACTAACGCCCAAATCACAGCTCATTTAGGAGTTGTGAGTGGAGACAACAGTCCCACCTCTCTGACCTTTGATCTAGTTCCTGAAAAAGAAATAGCATCAATCTTATGATCTGAGGAGACAGTGAGTGGAGATGCGCTTTACACCCCTTAATAGCTTGAATTTCTTTGTGATTCATTCAGTCTTTAGCATGCTCAGCACTCCAGCCCTGCCCAGCACCCCTGAATGTGTACCAAAGCCCCCACGCAGGAGAGTGACCAAGTATGAATGGTTCACCCATGTACCAGAGAAAAAAGCAACTGCGTCCTGCTCAGGGCTGGCGGAAATTGTCACTCACGTGCATTGTCACCATTTCCCCTCCCACCCCCGATGTCTCCCTCATCTTCCTACCCGACCCATCCTTCCACTTGCCAGCTTTTGTATAAATGCCATGTGCCCAGGGAAGGGACCTTTGAGAGTAGAGGCTGTGATTCAGCTGCTGGCTATACTAAGCAACGCTATGATGAGGGGAATGGCAAGGCTTTTCACTAAGATGGCGTCACTTACAAACTATGTGCTGCCCTTTTATAAACTTTTATGGAACTTTTTTCTCTTCTTATAAAAATAATATTCTTTCTTATAATATTTTTATTGTAAGTAATACGAGGGATATTGTTTACTGCAGGAAATGCAGAAAGACAAGGAAATAAGTCTCCCACAGGCCTACAATCCAGATTTAAACCCCGTTAGCATTTTGGCGGACTCTTTTCTGCAGTTTTATTGACACTCCTGAAATCAGATCACATATCATACCCTGCTTTTTCTATTTATATCATATATATGTAAGAATATTTCTGTTTCATTAAAAATTCTTTAAGAGTATTTTTTTGGGGAACCAGCATCCTACTCCAGGGTACCAAAATCTATTTAACCAAGCTTCTGTTGTTAAATATTTTAGACACTTCTAGTTTTTCACTGCTGATCACAGAGCCTAAATTTTTCCTGGTATTTATCAAGTCCAGCAGCCTCTAAAATATCCCCTTCCTCGACTATCGGCGCTGCATCATCATCAGGTCAGCTTACGGTTCCAGCCCTCGATCGGTGCCCCAGCCCAAGGGACGTCCACACCACCCACATGTGAGGCTTCGCCCCACCCCCGTCTGTGCTCCCTGTAAGAAAAGGGGTGCCCAAAAAGGGCAGAAGATCGGGGAGGGCCATCCAGAGGGCCCGAGGTGAGCATCCCTCCTACCAGCCAGGCCTGCCACACATCCACTTCTTTTCCTATGACTTCTGCCTCCATCTAGCCAAGCACATGTACCACACCCCACTATTCCAGGGTCTGGTCTTGGAAAGAAGTGGCCCTGGTCTGTTTGGACCTCTGCCACCACCAGCATGCTGTATGTGCTGGGCAATTGCTTTCCTTCCCTTCTCTGCTCTGCCAGGATCAGAGGTGGTGACTGGATGATTTTGAAAGTCCCCCCTGTGTCTGATGGCTGAGCTTGAGCCCCACAAAGCATACTCTGTCTGCAAAGACACACCTGAAGTGCTGGCAAGAGAGGCACCTTGAGAATGCTATGTGTTGGAAGGAGACACCTCCACCTCCTGAGACCAACATTCGGGACAATGGCCACAGGGCTGCCGCGTGGCTCATTCACGATGGCGGAAATGAGATGCCTCCAAAAGTGGACTGGCCTTGCCATGAAGACCAGGAGCCAGTTCTGAAGGGGTCAAGCTGGCCACTCCTAGACAGTGCAAGATCAGCATGAGCAACGATGGTAAGAGACTGTTGTCCCTGAACGAAACATGAAAAGGAAAGGCACGGATGCCTTTGATTGGCACTGCAATGAAGAAGAGGATTTCTGCATCATTCCAAAGCATCCACCCACAGTTACTCATCACAAAGAAGTGGCTTTGCAATTAGTCACGGATATCACCGTGAGCAAATGAGCAATAGGAACCTCACCTGTAAAGGACCACACTGAAACGCATATTGTGAGAGGCACTGAGAAGCTGTTGCATCCACTGGGCCCCTCTTACCAAGATGCCAATTCTGGACCTAATCATGGAGACTCACCAGACAAACCCACACTGAGAAACAGCTCAGAAATGCCTGGAGATGCCTAATGTCCTGGGAGCTGAGGAAGACTGAGAAACCGCGCCAGGCTGACGAAGAGTAGACGCTCAGAACTGAACACCACACACATGACACTAATCCTAGAGCCTTTGGGGCTGAAGGGCATTACCGGAACATTTGGGGAAATGTGGGGGGAGTCCAGTGATCAGACAATAGCAGTAATACTTCAGTGTAGATTTCCTGACAGTGACAGTCACTGGAGTCGGAAGTGTCTCAAATGTCCCAGCAACACTTGCCTCCTGGGCTCACACCGTGTACTCTCCCTCCTTGGAGTGAGAGCCTGGCAAAAGAAACAGGCTTTTTCTTCCAAGATATGGTCTTAAAGCCTCTTTCTCTCTCCTCTCCTATTGTTTCTTCTCTGATCTTCACCTCTCCTTCTCCCTCTCTCCTTTGTGCAGTGTGTGCTAAGCAAGTTCCCCTGTTGTAAGAGCTCCTGTGGCATTTATCCCCCCATGGTGACATGCAGCAGACTCAAGTCCCATCAGCACACAAAGAACTAGTGGGTCCTTCTGCCCCAGCCCTTCTGCCCCTTCTGCTGGGGCAGAAGGACCCACTAGTTCTTTGTGTGCTGATGGGACTTGGCCCAGGTGACCTCAGCTCTGGCTGATACCTTGTCCACACCTCACAGAGGATCTCGGGCCACGGGACAAGCAGGGCCTGTGAGATGATAAATGTCTGTCTGTCTTAAGCTGCTTGCCTTGGAGTCATTTGCTTCTTGGAAATTGCTAATGAATACAATTGTAAAGTGGATACATAGGGGAAATCTCTGGCTGGACTCGGATGTGGGGGTGCAGATGGACTTTGTTCTCAAATGGTTCCAAAATCAAAAGTTCTCTGTACTATTATGTGCAACTTTTCTGTAAGTGGAGGATGGTTTCAAAATAAAGACATTTATTTATTAAGGAAGTGATGGGAGCAAAGTATGGTGGCATGTGCCCCTCAAACCAGCCATTCCAGAGGCTGAGGCAGAAAGATGGCAAGTTCAAGGGTGGTCCTCTGGGACACCTCTGGAGTCACCTGAACACACACCAGCCCGTCTCCTTCCCCTGTCCCAGCACAGCACTTCTTGTGTGTGGTCAGGAAGAGCCACCTCCTCCACCAGATTCCCAGAGCTGAGCCTGGCGCCACACACAGTGGGTGTCAGCTACCCACATTCCAATGCCTGCCCCAGACATGAGCAGGGGCAGGAGCCCGGCCAGCCCAGCCCAGAAGGCCCCGGTGAGAGCAGTATAGGTCGGCAGGGAAGCAGTTCCAGGGCTCCCCAACACCAGGCCCCACCCACAGCTTCCCTACCATGCTTCCTCAGACCCTGGCGGTGTCTCACCAAAGCCCCCAGGATTTGGGGGCCTGCAAAGGAGCAATTTGTACTTCAGGCTCATTCATGAATCCCTGAACGGGGAAATTAATTACTGTCTGTCAAAATTAGACTTCTCTCTTCCTTCGAGATGCATCTTCTTTTTATTCTTAATTAATTTTTAAAATTACGACGTCGGTGTAAAATCTAATTTATTTTACTTTTAGCATTATTTCTCCGATAAGCAGTTTCAATTTATGCTGGGCACCCACCTCAGCGTCAATTTGTCTCATCACTGTCTCTTCAGCGACTGCATCAGACCTGGCAGAGTCAGCATCAGGGGTTTCCAATGAGCCACTCTCCATCCTGGGCCTCAGTTTCCTGCAGTGAAATGGAGCTGTGCTGTCGGCTATGGATAAGATGATGTGCAGTGGCCGCCTTGAACACACCGCCATCTGGAATTCACCAGACACCCACTATTATCATCCTGTTGGCCCTACAAAGGACCCTTTGAAGCAAAGCCTTGGGAGCCTATTTTTCAGATGAGGAAACTGAGGCTGAGGGTGAGGAGATTTCTAGAACATTTGGGAAAGAGGAATGCAAGCTCTGGCTCCAGACCTGACCGCTCCTCTACTTCCTCCTGACACTTAGATGGGCTTAACTGAAACTGACTTGAATGCTTTGAATTAGACTCAGGTGCTGGTAGAAGTTTGGCCTCAGGGCTGATTCTACTCAGTGGCCCTCCTCTCCTCTTCCTCCAACCCACCTCTTCACGCAGCACTCCAGGTAAGAGGTGCTTGCTTCCTCCAGGACCCTGTTCTCAAAACTAGGAGGGTTCACAGGAGGGCTCACGACTCTACCCAGCTAATATGTGTGTCCCTAGGACTCTTCTCCCTGCAGCTGAGGGAGAGCACATTCTCCTCTCTGATTAAGAAGCTGAGAGGATGGGACTCTGCTAGCTGCTGGAGCCATGTTTCCCACTCCCAGCCCACCTGGGAGAGAGGGCAGTTGGCCTGCCCAGGACATAGAGAGCCCCTGGTTCCAGAGACTTCTAGGACTGCTCTACTTTTGCCCTCCCAGATGGCTACCCAAGACACCAAGTCTCTGTATGGTTTAAGCTATCTAGAATAGGTCTCTGTTGCTTATTATTCTGGAGTTCTGAGTGGTACAGATGGGCTTACAGACCTAGAAGGAAGCAGAACTCGGTGTGATGTGCCTGAGATGGCTTCCGGTCAAGTAGTTCTGAAATATGAAGGCAAAGGGCTCAAAGCAAGTATTCTAGTGCTATCCCTTTCCTGCTCTATACCTCTTCTATTCCAGGAAGAAGCCACAGAAAGGGGGCTGATTCCTTGGGTTGGCTCAAGCCCTGATGCCACCTTGGGCCCACTCCTACCCCAGCATTCACTGCAGAAGACCTTACTGCATCAGTCATACCCAGCAGCAAGGGAGATGAGCTTTGCCATGCCTCACCTTTTCTCCACACTTTTGCACCCTGGTTCCCTTGCCAGGGTGGCCTACCACCCTCTGTCTACCCATTTCAATCCACACTCCCATTGTAAGTGGTCACCCAGAACTCAGCCAGTCCTCTTCCTGTGGTGTTGCCAATCTGTTGTTGCACCTGAGTTGGGCTTACCAGCTCCTCTTGGGCCTTGAAGACCATGCATCCATCTCCCCAGTATCCAGCTCTGGGCCTAGCACAGAGGGAGCATTGTTCAGTCATCAACAAATATTGATCAAGTGTTTGGTAGGTGCCAGACATCAAAGTCCCTTCCTTGTGGAGCTTACAATCTATGCAATAATAAAAAATGAGCAGAACACATTAAAAAATGACAGCATAAAGCCAGCTCAGTAGAATCAAGAATGCAGGAAAAGTGCCGGGTGTGGTGGCGCATGCCTGTAATCCCAGCACTCGGGAGGCTGAGGCAGGAGGATTGTTGTGAGTTCGAGACCAGCCTGAGCTACAAAGTGAGCTTAAAGCCAGCCTGAACTGCATAGCGAGACCCTGTCTCAAAAAGACAAAAAAGAAAAAAAAAAAAAAAAGAATGCAGGAAAGAAGGTGGTTATAAGTGGAAGGGGCTAGCACAGGTGTAATCGAGAAAAAAGTTGGTGAGTGAAGAGTTGGCCACATGAATGAGGAAGTTGCCAGGCAAAGGGACCAGAGGAGCTCTGAAGCAGAGCATGTGAGATACGAGAGGGTTGGGGAACCAGTTTGGAGGGAAAAAAGTCAGAGATAGGAGAAGAGAGGCTGGTGGCACAAGCATATCTGGTTAGAAAGCCTGAGGAATATTTATTGGACAAATCAAATTGATAATTGAGAAGATTCTTATAGTCCATATAGCAAGAACTACATAAATTATTCAACTTGGCAAACATAAATGACATTTCATGGCTATCTGACTATCAGAGAATCATTGGCTAGAACAAGCCAAGGACATTCTCAGAAGCAGTAGCTAAGGCTGTGACATGAGACACCCATCCCTTAAGGCTGGCAGAGAAAAAATATAATGGCTGGTTCTGGTTCCTAAAGCTTCTATAACGAAGCGCACCCAAACAAGCTGGTGTAGACCAACATAAATCCAGCCTCTGGTAGTTCAGAAATCTAGGTGTTCACAGGGCCATGCTCCATCTGGGAGAACAGGTGAAACCCTTCCCTGCCTCTCCCTAGCTCCCGGTGGTGGCTGGCCAACCTTGGCTTTCCTTGCCTTATAGTTGCCTCCGCTGTCCCATGATTACCTTCTCCCTGTATCCACATCTTCCCATGAGTTCATCTCTACCATCTCTTCTTCCTCATCTTAATAGAACACCAGTCATATGGAATTAAACACCACCCTATTCCAGGGGACACTATCTTAATTCTATCTTCAATGAGCCTGTTTCCAACTAGGTCACACTCTTAGGCTCTAGGCATTAAAATTTCACCATACCTTCTGAGGAGGACACAAATCAAGGCTTGACTTCCCAGGAACCTGGTGCATGATTCTGGGTGCTCCCCTGTCCACGTCCTTAGGGTGCCACTTGCAGTTCCCTAGACCCTTTTGAAGAACTGCTCCTCTCTCTTCTTGCTGTACCATCTCTGATCTGCAGCACAGCAATGTAGGGACAAAAGCTCAGATGATTCCAAACTGTATCTTTACCATAAAACAAATATTTTGAAAAGCCTTTTGATGTCACTTTAATGGAGTGCAGAAAACATGGTTCTGCCTCCCCCCCCACATTTTTAATTTCATCCTTTTTTCTATTTTTTCTCCTATAAAGCTTGTGTTTGCTTTCATGTTACATGGTTATTTATTTAGTTGCTTGTCAATTAGTGTCTATTCTCCAAGCAACAAGCACATTAGCAGCTGCAGAGACTGGCATTAAAATTCGCAGCCCAGTTGGGGCTCCTGAAGCCATGCCTGCCCAACTGAGAAAACAGCACCTTTTGTCATTTCAAAAGATGACCTTCCCCCTGCCCCTTCCCATTTCTGGCTTCAGATTTAATTCCTACTGACTCCTCCATGGTCACTGAGTGGACGTGATGGCTTTGAGATGGCATCTTTTCAAATGCACAAAGGTTGATGAGGCTTCTGTTCACAGTGAGCTTTGATGATCCTCAGTGTAGAGTGGGAGGCGGCTGGATCTGAGTAACACTCTTTAAACTGCCTTCCTGGGGCTCCGGCTGCGCCAGCCAGCCTAACTCACCATGGCTGTCTGCAGTTCAGCAAATCACAAGTGAGGTACACATGGCAGAGTGGAAAGCATCAAACAGGCCTGGCTGGGCCTCACCTTGCCAGGCACATGGCTGACAAAGGACATTAATCTCACTGAGTTTTACTTGTTCTCCTGCAAAATGGGAGAAATAAAGCCAGCCACACATGGATGCCGTGTTGCAGAGCTCCGCAAGCAGAATCTCTCCAATGAATCGTCTACCTGCATCCCATAACCATATGGCCGGGAGGCTCTGGGAAAGGGGACACCAGGAAGAACCCCCAAGGTGGAGACAGGGTGGGTCCCTGGGCCAGCTTGAGCCTAGAGCTGGCTTCTGGGTACCTCAAGCTGCTGGAGGCGGGCATAAGGATCATGACACTCCAGCCCACGCAGCTCAGGAGCCCACTGGCAGGAGGGCAGCTTTTCCCTCTCTCTGTTCCCTACTATGCCACTACATAGATCCTAGCAAAGGAAGTATTGGGACAACTCCAGCTCCTTCTCTGTGAGCTCTACAACTGCACACTACCACCACATATTCCTTTGAATGACATCCTTTCTCCCTCCACTGGGAGGAGAAGCAATTGCCTGGCAGCTCCAAGGGGAAGAGAAGAACACCCTGCAGACATCTTGACTGACTTGAGACTCTGCCCAGTGCACAGTATAAATAACATGTTAGGGGTGCTTAGGTCCTCTCCCTGCTAGAATCAGCAAGACTAGAGGGTCACTGTCCCCGGGGTCCCCTTCATAAGAAAAAGGACAAGTACCTGACTTAAGTCCTGCTGTGTGACCTCTGAGCAGTCCCACAAGGAATGAAGTGAGAAAAATAAAGCCTAACACATAGGATTTTAGAAGATTTAACAGTGAGAAACAAGGGGCCCAGGTAACTATGACGACATTCACAACCATGCTAACAGTGACAATAGGAAGGATTTTGTGATACTCCAGTGTAGGCAGGACAGCGAGGGATTCGTTCTTCAACATTCTCCCTGGCTGGCCGCATTATGGCCACATCTGCCAGAGGGCCAATCTGGATATCAGGAGCCCGGAAAGCATCAACCTGAGTCAGCAGAGCTCAGCGTCTCTGCTTCAGCCCCTCCAAGGCCAACGCGGCCTACTCAGCCATGGCCAAGGGCCTCGCAAGGATGTGTCGGCTCTCCTCAACTTGGTGGTCATTGCTCCAGCAGCTTCCACCTCACTAGACACTCTCATTCCTTCCTCCTCCCTAGGTTCTGTTCTCTGGACCTCTCTGCTCTCTCAGGTCTCCCAGGAGCAGAGTAGACCCTTCTAGGTTTGCCATGTTCTCTCACCACAGGAGTCTGAGCAGTCATCTTTGTCTTGCCCTCTGGTATGTTCCAAGGGCCTGGAGCCTAGCAGGATGGGAGCTCTGTCCTGACTGAGAGCAGGGCAGGGAGGGGCAGAGAGGGGCCAGACATGAAGTGTGAGGAGAAGAAAGGGGTTCTGAAGATCCACGGGGCCTCCCATGAAAACATGGGGCCCCCTGAACTCATCACAGGCCCAGCATGTCCCCATCTCCAGGGTCCCCTCCAATTCTGTGATTAATAGGCCCCTAGTAGCTTTCAAATTACCTATGAGGGGTAGAGACAAGCCCGGGGCATGTGACTGCTAATCCCACTTCTGCCCAAAATATGGGGTAGGAGGGATCTCAACCGAGCAAGCATTTGCCTCATGCCCAGACCCAATTTGCCCACCTGGACAAAGAGGTCTTGGCCCACTGGTTTTCAAAGGGTCTCCCTTACAGCTGTAGTGTTCTGCAAAGAGAATTCAGAGTGGGAATAGAGGAAGAGCTGGCTCCCAGGTGCACAACACCTGGAGTAGTCCTTCTTGACTTCTCCGGAGTTGATGCCTCTGTCTGGTTGAGATTCTTTTTGAACAAAGGTTTCTATCTCTCTGGGACACCTGGGAACCACTGGGAAGGACTTTGGCTGGGTCCTGGGAGGTGGGGTGCACCAGCTCTGGGCCTTTGGTAGATGGCCTATCCCTCATGGCCCAAGGGGGCATGTGGGATGGAATGCCTGATCTCAAGGTGTCTTTCCACCTGGGAAGTCTGAGTGTTCCTGTCCCCCACATGGCTGGAACATCATAGGGAAGTGTGGGAACCAACCAGGTGAAAACAGGGAGACAAGGTCTGTAGATGGATAATTATCATCACACAATATAACACTCTAATGGCAGAATGTTTTATATTAGAATAGACATTATGGAGCACAGTTCCATCAAATGAATATAATAGACTTGTTTTATATTACAATGCACACTGTAATTACACATTTCAATAATTCCTTCCATGCATTACACAGAAGCATTGGGAAGTAATGGAGTCCTGTAACCATATATAATTTGTCGCCCAAGGCGAGGATGCCATGGGTGGTGACAGTGAGGACTCCCAGCTGGCAGGGAGAAGTACATCTCATTCAGCCCTGGGCCTGTGGCTTCTGATTGCAATCCCTGCATGAGAAGGGTCACTAGGGCTGCTGGTGCCAGACCCGCCTATCTGTACAAGTCTGCTCTGTGCCTCCAACAATCTCAAGGGATGGGAAGTTCACCACCTCTGAGGCAATCTAGCCAACGGTCCCTGGCATCAAGAAGTCACACTACTGCAAGCATGTAACACACGGTCTTTAAATTTATATGATTGTGTTTATATTGACTAGGCAAGGCAGTGTATTCGTTTTCTATTGCTGCCATAACAAATGAGCACAGGTTTAGTGGCTTAGGACAACACAAGATTATTTTCTTAGCTTGACTGGCAGGAATTTATTGTGGGTCTTCCTGGACCAAAGTGAAAAAGCAGCAGGGCTGTGTTTTTCTGGGGTCTCCAGTGAGCATCTTTCTAGGCTTTTCCAGCTTCTCAAGGTCACCTGCACTCCTTGACTTGTGGCCCCTCCTTCTCTCTTGAAAGTCAGCCATTGTCTGGCCCCTTCAGCAGCCACGTCCCTCTTGACCCATGGCTGGGAAAAGGTTCTCCTCTTTTAAAAGCTTTGTGATTAGAGTGAACCCATGTGAATAATCCAGGAAAAGGCATCTCTCATCTCAAGGTCTATAACTTTAATCATCTCTCTAAATTCCCTTTTGCTAAAGTGGTTTACAGAAGTGACTGAACCTCAAAAGTTCCAGGCATGAAGAGTATTCTCCAGCATCTTTGGGGGTTACTGTTCTGCCTGCAATAAGTATGATTTTAGTGCCAATAAATTTATAATTCTTTTTCATCTATTAAAAGGTCATAATAATACATTATAGGATTAAATATAGCAATATATATGTAGTGTCTGACATACATATTTGATAAATGGAAAACAAATTCATAGAACTGGGATAAGAGCATCAATGATAAAATCCACTTAGTTAACACCTCTTGTTACGGCTTATAGCTAGATGTCCTCCCAAGGCCTCATGCTGTCATAGGTGGAGTTTTTCTGCAGTGGCTGGATCTACAGAATGTGATACTAGGATTGAGTGTGGGTGGTACTGGATTAGTCCACTGATTGCCTTATCACAGTCCTGGGTGTGGATTATGGGAAGGCTTATCCTGGGTACAGTTGGTACTTGTAGCCTACACAGGATAAAAGGGAAATGGGGGGGGGGGTTGTTTGCTCACTGCCTTTGCCTGCTCTCCATGGACTGTTCTCCTCTGTAATGTCCCTCTGCCACTCTATTTTGGATCATGATTATGGACTGAAACCTCTACAGACTGTAAGCTAAAATAAACCTTTCCTCCTAAAAACTTTGATTTTCTGGTATTTAGAAAAGTAACTAAAATAACCTGCCTAAAACAAAGCATGACAAAAGATCACAGAGCTTCCAGAGCAGCCTGGCAGGTCATGAACATAACAAGATGATCCATTTCTACTTATTTGGACTCTATACTGCTATTAATGCACCCAAGGTAACATTAAGCTTTAGATCCCTTCTTCATTAGTCTCAGTTAACTTATCTGTTTGTAGTCAATTAAAAGTCTAAGTCTGTCTCCACGTACAAAGGCATCTTGCAGATGGGAGCCAGGCATTTCAGACCAGAAGGCACACTTGCAAAGCCCAAAGCTATAGGAGAAGATGTTGTCTGTAAGGAGTGGCTTCATGGCTGGCATGGGGGCCATCATCAAAGACAAGCCTTGGCAGATAAGTAAAGAAGACTCAGCCAGCTAAACACATACTTCTTGTGATGACGTACCAGTTATTACCATACTGTCTCACAAGTAAAAGTTTTGTTTTTTTAATGGGTAATAAATGAAAAAAAGAAGACACAAGAAAAAAAAATGTTACAGGTCTGTCCTGCTACAATGCTGTATATGGTTAGATTTCTAAATTTCTGTGTAAAACTGGGTGTTTATTCCTATTTTTAAAAAATTTTCCTCATATTCTGTAAAGACTTAAAGTTCAATACATTAATACTTGATGGAAAATACCTGTTCCATGTAATGCCTAAGATGTTTGATATTTAGACAGATAGGGTAACCCGAACTGCATATGTTGAAGGGTAATAATCAGCTTCTCTTCGGGATGGTTAACAACCTAAGTTTTCAGATCAAAAATTGGAGAAAAGGAAGGGCTGCAAGGTCAGCCAACATTTTGGCCCTGGCCTTTCAAGGTCAGTGAAGACTCACGACATATGAGAAGCTGTACTGTAACATCATGTAACTCAGTTGTGCCCCAAATTTTCTGATCAAGGAGATTATGGAGCCACAGAGGAATGTGATCAGTGATCTATAGTGTGCCTAAGGAGAGTCACATGGAGAAAAAACTTTCTCACAGGCTTTCACAGAGAGCAAATTGGTCAAGCAATGGCCATGACTCATCCACATGGCTGACACTGACAAAGGATCACACTATAAATCCTGAGGGGACTTGACTGACCTTATCAGATACAAAAGTTACATTTCTTGTTATATAGGTCTTGCTTTGTCTTGGTCTTAACCATCCAGCAGAAAAATATTAAAACGAGGTATATAAAGTAATTATATTACTTTATATATTAATATGCTGAGCTGTAAAAGGCTCTAGTCAACAACTTCTACGGGATAACCCACTACTATTGCGGGCTGCTGGACTGTGGTGGAGTGTTTTGCTGAGTTCAAGCACTTATAATATTTAAATTCTAACAGAATAACCATCTCTGACATGACTAAACAAAAAAGGGGATACAAAGGAAGGACCATTTTGTATTTGTATATACAGAATAGTTAGGATAGATATACGGCTACTTTTGCTTCATTCTATGAGAAGAAAGATGGGTAGTAATAGTGTTTGGACAGGATAACCTGTCTGCTTCTTGTACTATGGATAACCACTAGGAAGATAACAATATAAAATGTATTAATTATTGAAACTATTAAAAAAGTGAAATAAAATTTTAAAAAATAAATAAATAATAAATAAAAAAAGAAAACACCTACCAAAATATTCAGAAAGCACTGGCAACCACCCAAACATCCCTTTACACTACAATGGATGAACACATGATGCCACGTGTAACTAAACAAGTACTTCAGTGAGAATGAGTTAGTTACTGCAGAAATCAATATGGCAGCCCATCTTCACCTTGTGAGAATTTACAGCGCTGTGATACCAAGCACATGTATCTACGAATGGGAAATTCTTATAAAAAGATGCAACTGTTCTTGAGCCTAGGAAGGACACAGTAAAAGCCAGCATTTGAGGCTGGCCTGGGGCAGGTGGGAAGCATGACACATGGGAGAGGGCAACTGCAAAGCGACGACATAAATCCAGGGGTGTAAGCATATAGTGTGGACTGTGACCTTAGCGAAGCACAGTGAAGAGCAGAGTAAATGACCCCCCCACCCGTGCGACACACACAATAAAATACTCCTTTTCCACAGATACACACAAAGTTGAGGTGCACTTGGAGAGACCATAACAGTGAAATAAACCAGATGCACAATCTTAAATATCACATGTTTTCTCATATGAAAACATGAAGAAAACACAAATAAAAAGCAAAAAATATCTTTTTCAAGTGGAAAGGGGAACAAGAGAAGGAAGGACCAGGGAGATATGGATGGGGGACAGAAACTCCCCACCCAGAATCCTTACGATCTTGCAATGTTCATGTCCCAACTTCCCATAATAAATGTACTCACTGTGTACTGCAAAGATGCGCTAACAAAAAAATTTAAAATAAAAAAAAAGACCCAGCCAGACATTGGTGCCAGGGCCAGTGAAAGGGAAGGAGAGGCCAGGAGGGTGTCCCTGGGAATGAGACCTGAGGGAGAGGGGATTTGAGTAGAAGGGTGGCACCACCACCTCCTCAGGAAAGTGTAGAAAAGGAGGCTGGCAGTGTTTAGGTCAGTCCCACAGGGAGACAGCTGGGACCCTACAGGGCAGAACAGCCCTACTCGCACCTGCCAGGACACCTTCTTCTCTGCAGACAGACGAGCTGTCTGTATCCCACTCTGGCACAGAGCCCAGAGGTAGCATCCAAACAGGAGTCCCCTGGCGGCCACCTCCAGGACAGTCTCCCCACTGATTTGAAGAGGCCTGACACCCTCTCGCCGTCACTTTCTTGGGGCCCAGTGAGCAACCAGAGTGGGCTCTGCATTCTTGCTGCCCTGCTCTTGCCCACCTCAGAGACCCTGGAGACCATGGAGCTCCTCACCACACCCCAGGCCTCCTGGCCAGCTCCTTCACCCTCATCTCTGATACAATCACCTGACTCCCCAGTGACCCTCCCCATAAAAGGGCACAAGGCCTGAACTGTGTCCACCCTCACTGTGGACACACTGGCCACAATGCCCTCGTGCACACCTTTCAACAGGCAGGTCTCTTGCCGAGCCCCCTTTCCTGTCCGCACCTGTCGCATTCTGCGTGTCAGGAGGGACACAGTTGGCATTAATCAGATCCTGCACTGTCCTCTCCCCAGGAAGGACCCTCTCATGCTCCTTTCCCTGTCTCAGGACAATGTCCACACAGATACTCATGCCCCATAGACTCTGAGGTGTCTTGAATGCACTTCACCCTTGGTTCTGGCTCTGCCATGGCAAAGACTCTGGCCCAGCCCTCAGTGGCCTCCAGCATCCCGTGTCCAGACACAGCTCCCTTGGGGTTCTTCCCTGGTACTCCTCACTGGATGCTAAGTTCCACCAGGCCCAGGGTACTGTTGGCATGCCTTCATTTACCAGCTTCCCCTGCCTAGTGCCCGATCTCTCCAATCATTCCACCCCAGACACCCACAGCTGGACTCACTGCAGGGCACCTTCCCAGCCCACCTCTAAGGACACTTACCTTCTCTGGGTACTAAGCATGCTCTGGGTGGGAGCATTCAGGACAAAGGGAGGTAGTACAAAACGAATCTGAATTCCATAAAATCAGATGTCTCCAAACCCCTTCCTATGCTGAGTATCTACCTTCACCCCAAGCCTTTCTCCCATACACCTTCCAGTAGGGCTCCCAGCTATCAGTTATCACCTATAAGAATCATACAACCTGGCCCATCCACCTCTTTGGTCCCAAACCCACTGTCATTTCAGCTGAGAGGGCAGGATGAACCCATCTTCTCACATTCCCATGATTGCCACTCCCACCCTCAACCCACATCTAGCACCAAAACTGAGCTGGGACCACACACTGTTCTATTTGGAAGTAGCATTAATACAAACAGAGGCTCTTTTAAGCCTGAAAACATGCAATTAAGCTCTTGTGTGAGTGCCCACTGACAGACATGACTGGAACATTTGGGAGAGGGGGTGGTAGGGACCATGGTGGCCCAGGGGAGGGGCTCTGTCCTCTATGCCACTCTGTGCCTGGCAGGGACAGCAGATTCCCCTAGGTAGGGGCCAACGTGGGCACTGAAGATAGGGGCAGGGACACAGTGAGGACTGAGAATTACAAGCCATTCCAATTCCACCTCCCACTCAGAATGAAGACTGAGGCCCGGAGAGTGGAGCCAGGACCTCCCAGGCCAAACACAGGAAGGACTGGCTCTGGGTCATGGGCAAGAGCCTTCAGAGCCAGCAAGAAGCAGGAGCAGACTCTGCCAGCCCTGCACAGCCCTGCTCCAGCCCTGACAGGGGCTTTGCCAAGGTGTGCGTGCGTGTGCATGTGCACATGTGTTGGGGGGGGAGGCTGCTGCCTATTTCAACAGAGCTCCCCAGCTACTGGTCACATGACGGGTGGGACGGGTCACTCTGCTGCAGTCCTTCAACTGAAAAAAGCAAGCTGTTGGGAGTAATCCCGTTATGATGTCCCCAAACTGCCCACTCCCAGGACTTGCATTCCTTGTTAGTGGATTGCATGTGCACGCTGCTCACCCATCTCAATTCTTTCAGGAGCCGGAAGCAGCCTGGGGATGCTGGGAGCAAATGCATCCTTGCTTGTCTCAGTCAGACACTGACACTGGAGGGTGAGGAAATCCAACTGGGTCTCTGTCCTCATGGCCAATGAGACTGCAGGCCAGCAATAGCAAGAGGCACAGCCCAAAATGCCAGCCTCAGATGTGCAGGCTAGCCCCAGTGGTGCCCAAATGGATAAAGTGGCTTAGCTGCTCAGGCCTCCTCCTGATTAGAGACTGATGGCCGGGCTCTGGACCATGGGCAGGAGTCCACTGGCAGGAGAAGCCAGGCCAGGGCAGCATGTACCAAGGTGCTGTGGCTGAAAAGGGGAGCCCCAAGAGGTTGGAACATGGGAGCTGCAGGAAGCAGCTGGAAGCAGGGGCCACGCACCACACAGAGCTGCTGATGTGTTGATTTGGTGGCTTGGGGCCCACCTAGGACACTGGTGGGGCACGCTCTAGGTGTGTCTGAGTGGGTGGAGGTACGACCTTGGGGGTCTATGTTTGGTCCCTCACACCTTCCTCCCTGGCCCTGTTTCCCAGCTACTATGAACTGAACATCTTTGCTCTAGGTTGCTGCCTCAGACCCAGCTAACCAAGGACTGAGTCCCCAGTAACCATGAGCCAAATGAAACCTTTCCTCCCCTGAATTATGGGTTGAGTATTACATCCCAGCAACAGGCCAGCCAATACAGCATCCTACACTTCAGACTATGGGCGTAATACAAGCAGTTTACTTGCAGACTCACTCTAGCTGTGGCCTGGGTACCCCAGAGGGTAGGGGTGGTGCAGCAGGCCTGCTGGGGAGTTAGTGCAGTGAGTGGTCCAGGTGTGAGAGCTGATGGCTACCTGGATGGAGCCATGGCTTTGGGAGACTAAGGCACACAGTTGCCCTGACAGCTGACAATACAGGTGAGGGGGAAAGGGTAAGGTGGCCCTTGCATGTGCTGTTGGCTGGAAGCAGGATTTTCAACAAGAATGGACAAACCTGCAGAATTCGTGCAGGGTGGGGGCCACACCTCATTATCTTGCAAATGAGGAAACTGAGGCTGACTCTATGGAGCTCCTGAGGCTTGCCCCCTCACCCATCCCCCCCACCCGGTCTCTGGATCTGCCCACAGCCTCCTACCCAGCAGAGCAAGCTCAAAATGCCCCTCCGAAGCAAGAGGCGCACATCTGGCCCCTGAGGCAGAGCCTGGCTTTCTCAGGAGATGGGATGAGTAATTTTGATAATTGAATTTTTGAGTTAGACTTAAAATACAGCCAAGATTGAAGAGGCAATTCAGCAGAGCTGGGCTCCCCCAGGCAGGTTTCTCTGCTTCCACAAAGCCGAGAACTTATTAACAAGATCACTCTTCTCCATCCATGGGCCATTTACAAGCCTTTCTCAGGCTTCTGTGTATAGGAATTCAATTGCAGGTCTTTGGGACCCTGCTCTGGTCACACTGAAACAGGATGTCAGAGGGGCAGGGTAAGCAGTCTGGCTGGGAATGCAGAGAAAGGCTGTGGCTTTTCAGACAGCACTGGGGAGGGGACAGGGTGACACAGGCACAGGATAATCCAGACAATTGGTTCTGACAGGCTCAGGTTCAAATCCTTCCTCTACTGCTTAATGTGCTTTTTTGTGAAATGAGTAATGGGTGCAGATTAATGAAACGATGCAGGGGCCCCACAGGTCTCATCCTCTACCTTGTACCAGGCAGTGGGCAGGGAGGCTCCCGAGGCAAGGCGAGCAGAGGCCTGGCCCAGCACCCCCCCCCCCCCCCCGCTGCTCTCTCCGTGTACAGATGCTGCAGCTGCGCCCCTCAGGTGTGGCTGCTCAGGCACAGGTGGTGATTAATTTCACTGATGGGAAATTGATGCATTTTCTGATTACAGCTTCAGAGCCTCCTGAATTCAGCGGCTGGTAAAATTAATCCGCCAGGGACAATGGAGCTTTTTCCAAATTGTCCTTATTTGCAGTTTGTTCTTGGCTCTGATCCAGCCCAAACAAATCAGGCTGCTCCTCCACCTCCCAGAAGGAGGGCAGGCCTCCACTAGACCAAGGTTGGGAATGGTTTAAAATGAAGGATAAAAATATATTTGTTTTGGATTACTGTGTTCCTGAAAAGCTGTGGCTAACCTGAAGTGAATGGGCAGCTGGGCTCCCAAAGGCCCTGGACCCAGACAAGCCTCGGGTTAGCAACCAGACTGCCCCGCATGTATCAGGGGCCCCTCCCTCACCACCGCCTGCAGCCCTTGGCAGTGCCCACATCCAGCTCCCACACACTGCTGCACTCTCACTGGGTACTAGCGAGGCAGCCATGTCCTCTACAGGTACAGCTGCACCAGGCCTGACTAAACCTAGCCTGAGTGCCCATCGTTATGTGAACACTCACAGGGCACACACGCAAGTGCGGGGACTCTGACCAAGGGACTCTAAAAAGCGTTATGAAATACACTCAAACCAGCAGCACCAGAGACTCAAAGACAAATCCCCAACTTTCAGGAAGTCTTACTGCACAGCTCCTGCCAAATGCTGAAGCTCGTGGCTGTCACCAGGATCGGGCAAGCAGATGACTCCCATTTGTAGATGCAGAGACTAAGGACAGAAGCACGAAACCCAGGCCTGGAACCTGGACTTCTCAGCAGACCCTTTCTCTTGGGAGGTCCATGGTAAGACTTCTGGAAAGGGAATTCCACATGTGATGTGGGCCTGAAGCTGAGTTTTCAGACATGGGCAAGTATGAAAATGTTGTGCAGCTGCTCAAGAAGAAAGCAGGCCTCCTCCTGGATGGAGAGATGGGAACAAGGTGCTTGGGAGGGGCCTGTCCTGGATGCCTCTGCATTCTGTTCCTTCTGTCTCCAGCCAAGCAGTTGTCAGTTCCAAGGCTTAAAAGGACAGAAGGGTGGCCCTGCTCCACCATCACAGGCAGAGAGATCTTGGCCACCTTCACAACCCTCCCGGGGCTCTGGGGCTCCAGCACAGGCATGGCAAGGATGCCTGTGAGCCACATGGACAAGGCCAAATGCAAGGTGGGGACTCCTGTGGTCAAGCCTCTCCCAGAGCCTGGTCCCGCGTGCTCAGCTCTGTGTACCAAGTGCCTGGGCTAGCGCTCAGTTAAAATGAGATATTTCCAGGAGCTTGGGAAGATGCACACATGGGGAGAGGCAGACAGGATGGGAGGAGCACATGATCCAGCATCTCAAAGGGAGGGAGGTTTCTGAGGGCCCATTCCATGCTAGCTGGAAAAAGAAAGGGCAGCAGGTATTTCTAGGAGGGAGCATCAGGGCCAAGGCCAGGGAGGATAGTGAGGCCCTGTCTGAGCCGGGCAGCTCAGTTGACCTGCAGTCAGCTGGAGAGCAAGGTCACAAGAGGAGAGAAGGGCCAGAGTGGTGTCCTTGTACATTCCGCCTGGGGCTCACAGGTGGACCAGGGGTAGAGGGTGGCATCATTGTGGGGGCAAGGGCTGCACCCTGGGCAGGTGCAGGGTTTTCCTCAGCAATCTGGCTGTTGCAGGGCTGAGGTGGGAGCTGAGGATGGAAGGCGAACTTCACAAAACTGAAGACAAGAAAGGCACTTACAGACAGGAGGAAGGTAGAGGGCATAGATGTGGGTCTCAGGCTGGAAAGGTGGAGGGCTGGGGCCAGAGGCAGAATATGTGCCCATTGGACTTAGAGGGAAAGTGAAGAAGTCATCCAGATGCTCATGTTCCAGAATAATCAAAGGGACAGAGAGGGGGGTTGAGTCAGAGCCCTGTGGGCTCCTCAACCAAACCCATCTTCTGGGGAGCCCATCTGCTGTAGGGCCCAAATAAATTTTAAAAAGTTTAAGATCTCCAAAGAGACCCCCCACCGGTTTGTAACTGAGTTGAGTAATCCAAGTTCCTGAAACCTTAGGTAGGGCCATGAAACCTCTGGCCCAGTTTGAGCAAACATCACCCCAGGCCCGAAGACATTCTTGAGGCCTGAGAATATTTTTGTGAAATAGGTCACATTGTTCAGTTACACTTTAAACTATCCCCTCTTAGTTTCCTTTTAAGGCCATATATTCTCACACCTACCAATTATTTTAAATGTTACCCCTCACTAATCAATGCGATTTGCTTCTGTAATTTGCTTGCACCCCCTCCTATCTTGTAGTTTTTGCCTTTAAAAACTGCACCCACCACGTTGGGGGCGTGCTCTGTTCCTGCGTGTTCAGACCACCCTGTGTGCACGTAGTAATAAAATTTTCCCTTTGTGATTTGCATGAGAGACCGACTCTTGGGGTCTTCTTTCACGGCGATTCGACCCTTACACTGCCACTCAGGGCAGCTGCAGACCTGTAACCCAACTTGAGGCTCATCTGGGAGTGGGGGTCAGCCCTGCTTTTCTTTCTTCTCAGGGACATGGCGCAGGTTGCAGCACAGACTAAGAATGGCCAGGCGCAAAGGCCACCACCACACTGCGGCAAGTATACTAGCAGCAGTGCAGACAGCTGAGGGTGCGGGCGCCGTCTGCACTGGACAGTGCAAGGGCCAAAACCCAGCCCAGGCTCACGCATCTCCTCTCCCATGAGGGACAGGGCCACCTCAGAGGGCTGCTCTGTGGGATGATAGGGCACAGCCACAGAGCCCCCCCTGGACACCCCCACATGGGCTCAGCAGTGAGCTGCAGGCAGGACCCGAGGGCCATGGGCTCCTGAAACGCTGGCCTCTCCCACATGGAAGTTTTGGCCTCTGAAATTCCACACAACCCCCAATATTGAAGTGAAAGGAGTTGTTCAAGGAGAAGCTTCCCATGTGGTGCTGGCCGAGAGCGGGGCAAACCTGACAGGCTGTGAAGCCTCCAGCATTCCCAGCCCAGACTCAGGGCAGTTCCCCAGAGGCACCCACAGCGTAGGGCCTTCCCAATGGCTGGATTCACAGCCCTTGCACCCTGGGGACAAGCACCCCTCAGCTAATTCAGGACAAAACACTGAGGGAAGGCAGATGACCCCAGGGCCAAGCAGACCTCCTGCTTCCACCACCAGGAGCACAAAGAAACAGACACAGCATGATCTTGGGCCTTGAGCTTTATTGGCTGGCAGTTGTCCTCAGGAGCCGGGTCTGCTGGGACCGGTTGTCCCTGGGTGGGCCCCCCCAGGCCTAAGCTAGGAAAAAGGAGGGGAAAAAAAGGAGAATTTGAGGTCAGTTAGAAGGTTTCTGAAGTGAGCTCCCCACAGAGTTAAAGGCCAGATGTTATTCTGAAACATTCAGTGTGATCCTTAAGTGTTTACAGAACACAATGACAATGAGACCAGCTGAGTTCACTCCCTGCAAGAAGATTTAACAAATGCCCACTACGGGCCAGCCACTGCTTGCTGCGCTGCTCACTGGTAAAAACAAATTTAAAAGTCAGAAGAGTTACTCGTGACTGGCATGAGGAGGAGGAAAGGAAACGGGATTTAAAAAAAAAAAAAGAATAGCAGGAAAAGAGTGGAAATAAAGTTTTAATAAATGGAGAGGGGAAGAAAGGTTGGAGGGCAGGCGAAAGGGGATAAAGAAGACTCAATGTATATTAGGTACAGGTACAGACTCCTTACGATGAATGTGGTCGTTACATACATCAAAAATGTACCAAAAAAAAAAAAAATTAAAAATGGAGGTTTTCACGCTACACTGGTAGAATAATACAACTGGGTGTGATGGACATGTCCACTGTCAACTTCAGGTTTCAAAGGAAGCCCTGCCCGGACGTGCCCCACCCACCAGGTGCCCTTCAGAGACAGCCCCCTGGGACCCTACCTCCAGGTTTCCTCTTGCCTTGCGCAGCACGCTGTGGGTGATGAGCACTAAGGAGAAACAGAGGGTGTGTGATGAGGCTCTGACATCAAGAGCATATGTGAAGCTGGGTGCGGCAAGGAAGAGCCCACAGCCGGGGGTTCAGCTGCAGGGACGCAACACCAGAGGGAAGCCCAGGGCCTCCCCTGTGCCTCATGGTGCCATGGCCAAAGGGTACATCCAGAAGGGTGGAGCATGATGCCTTCTCATGTTCTTACTAGGCCACAACCCGTCAGGGTTGCAGAGGGAAGGGCAGGTACTAAGGCCCTTCATTTGCAGCTGGTTAACCAGGTACCCAAGCCTACCTTGTACAGGTCACAGAGAGGCCTGTCCTGGCAGCACCCAGAAGTATTATGGGAGACAAACACATGTGGGGAGCCACGTTTCACCCAGCAGTTCTTACAACAAGCTCCTCCCAGAGTGGGGAAAGGAACCCTGGGCTTCTGGGTCTCCTTTGCCTGACTCAGTCCAGTGTATAAGGTCCCCCAGGCAAGGCACATGGCTAGGGGGCCACTGCTGACTGACTCCCACACCGGGAGCTGGGCAGCTGCAGAGCTGGGGACTCTCAGGGAGTCCTGTCAGGAAAGGCCACAGCCTCCCTCCGTCTCTTCCTAGCCAACACAAACACAGCAGCAACAGTGCAGACACGGCCCAGAGGGCTGGAGCTGACGAGGAACCTGTTCTACCCAGTGTGGCAAAGGCAGGAAACCAGCCTGCTCCTGGATAGGGGCCAGAGTGGGTGAGGAAATAGGACACCCCAACACACAGCGCAGCTCCCCAGTGCCCCATTAGTTTAGGGGCTCTGTAGTAGCTTTGAAGCCAGATTTTTTTCCCCTTCTTTTGCAAAAGTTTCCATGTAGAAGTAACACAATGCATGTGATCTGTGACATCAGGGAAAGGGGGTGTATAATTGGGCTCTGCTCCAAAAGAGCCTGTGTGTTTCTGGGCTTTGATCCACCTCAGGCTGCAGAGTGGAAGCTTATTCTTACCCCAAATGTAAAGTGTGCAAGTGGAGAGGGAAGGCGTGAAACACATACACTGTACCAGTTGTGTGTGTGTGTGTGTATGTGAGAGAGAGGCCCTGAAGCCTGGACACAATATATAAATGTCTGTGTGGAGAGGGCTAAACTCTGAAGATATTGTGTGTGTGTGTGTGTGTGTGTGTGTGTATGCACACACCCATAAAAGACACATTTTTCTGGCAAGTACAACCACAGCTTTCCCAAGATTCACCAAAAGGCCTGTGACCCAGAAAAGATTAAGTGCCATAGCGAGGAGGTTAAAAATAATCCTGAAACAGTACCAGATGCACCCAGAGAACAAGTCAACGTTAGAGCCAGGTGAGGGTCACGGGGCCCAGGTTTTGAAGCAGCCCCTACGTCTAGGCAGCATGTCATGCTCTCAAGCACGGAGAGCCCCACTACAATGGGAAGGCTTCGGGGCAGGACGGCAGAGAACACGTCTCCCAACCAAGACGGCCCAGCACATCGCAGGCCCACGAGGGTGGAAGCTGCAAGAAAAATGCCACCAAGTCACCCGCCAGGCCACAGGCCAGTATCACTGAGGTCCCCAGCCCCATGGGAGAGGATGCCGCCTACACTTGGCAGATGAGGATCTGGGTTCAGACTCAAAGCCTGTGGTTCCAGATCTACCACCAGCAGGTGAGTGACCCAGCCTTATGCCACTGCTCTTTCTCCCTAGCCCAGCGTTTCTGGGGTCCTTCTCAGCAACTCAGGAAATCTGTTACTGCAAAACAAGATTTCCTCCTAGGCGAACTCCTGTTCCCTACTCTCTATAGACTGGGGAGTAGGTGCAGTATCAGCCCAACCCAATCAGCCTGCCACTGCTTGTCCCTATCAGTCTGGGCAACAAGAAGGAGGAAACAGGAATGCCACTTTCACTCAGTCATGTTAGGGCCAGAAGCTGACCCGGGGGTCAGAGAGTGGCTGGAGAATCTCAAGGGCCAGCTCAGAGCTCCACACAGGAAGAGGACAGGGCTGGGCTTCCCAGTGACTGCACGACACGGGGGGGAGGGAGGGCTCTCATCCTACCCAAAGCCAATCAGCTGCAGGGCAGCAGCAGCAGAGCCAGGCAACACACATTAGGAAGGGAAATGCTACCAGATGTTTGGAGGTTCTTATTTTGGATCATTTGCAACCTCTGTACAAAGCATTCTGTCCAGACAAACCAAAAGAAAGACAGAGAGGTCTAACCATCTGACAGAATTCTGCCCTGGCCCTGTACTAAGCATTTTCACCCCTATTGCACAGTGGAGAGAGTGCAGGTGCTTTCTACACAACTGAAGTAGACCCCAGGTTGGGCGGTGGCCTCTGTCCCTCAGAATTATTACCTCAGCTTAGAGATGGAACTTGAAGCCCAGAGTCAAAGCCACTTGCCCCAGGTCACACAAGAGACCGGAATTCTGAACTGCGCTCACTCAGTATTCCTCCTCCAACAGATGCAAGCCACACGTGGCGCTGTCCTCTGCTGTGCTACAGTAACAACTATGTGAACTAAATTGTGCCTGCTCCCAAAATATCCTCTCCTGGAGACAGAGCTAGTGCCAACTTTACACTAAAGCCACTGGGGCTGTGCTGTGCTGCACAGAAGCGAGGTTCTGCTTTTCAGGCCTAGGACACTCCACAAAGCCCCAGGAGTCTGACCTAAATGCTCCAAGGCTCCCTCAACATAGCCACAGCAGGTATGGCCCATCCCCTGTGCTCGAGCCAGAAGACACAACCCCAACCCCTCTGCTCAGAGGACCTCCTCACTGTCCTTCAAAGCCGTCACTCCCTCTCAGCCCTGCCTGGCCCTGCAGACCTCCCAGAAGCCCGCCTGTGAGCCTATCCCAGCCTCCAGCCCCCTCAGATTTCTCTTAGCTTGCAGACTCAGCCACAGGATCATTTAATACACAAATGAACCACCCAAGTCCTTGGCTTGGGTAACCCATTCCCTGGCCTGTGCTAAGTGCACAGAGATACACACAGCTCTGGGGATTCCAAGAGCAAGGCTGCAAGGCTCTCCTCCATAGGATCGGCTCCTGTCCCTTTGCAATCTGACTCTTACTGATCCCTCAAGACCCAGCCTGTCCTGAATCAGACCTTGGAACACTTCTGAGGCTTCCTGGATGTGCCTCGTCCTGTAGCAAGTCTTTGTGCTCTGACACCCCTTAGTAAAGCCCAGGCTCCTCACTAACCTCTGTCCTGGGAATTGGCACAGGGCCACAGGGCAGATGCCCCAGACCAGTTTAGTTTCTGTTGCTGGCAGTTCATACTCAGCCAGTCTCCAGAGTCTGTTTTCAGAAGATTCCTGGGGGTCACCAAGGAGAAAATGCTACTATGCAGTTGAGATTTCCTGTGCCTTTGAAAAACACCCTAGAATTCTGATCTTGAAAAATAGAGCAACACCAGAGAAGCAAGTGTCCCAGTCCTCCCAAGACGGACCACAAGGCAAATGGCCCCTGCAGGGCAGGGTCAGGTAGGGCAAGGGAGGGTGGAGGAGGGGAGGTCAGGGTTGGCCCTGGAGCACTGAGCATACTAGCTCAGGTGCTGAGGGCTTGTATCTGGAGCGAGCTGCTCCCACACACCTGTGAACCAGCAGACCAGAGCCAGGGCTGCCTTACAGAGATGCTTAGCATCCCCAACCCTGAGTTTCTGCAGCTGCCTACTGGAGTCCTTGAAGCCACAGTGCATCTAGATGCCACAACCCCTATGAAGGGTGGTCCTGAGCCAGCCACCTGAGGCTTTTACAGCACAGTACCTGGCCTTCTGCCCCTCTGTCTCAACTGCCCACAGGCAACTTGCGCTTGACTACAGTACCATGAGCTCCTTCCGGTTTCACAGACAAAACCCTACTTCCTGCATCTACCCCTGCTATTCCTGGCCTGCGCTCCCATTCCCTTTTCTACCCAACAACACCTACTGCTCCTTTCAGACTCCACCAGGACACCCACCTCCCAGAACAGTGACAAAACCACGTCTCTCCCACCTTGATGCTCCTGTGAAGCATCTACCATACACACCCCCAGGACAGCCTGTGGCACTGCACAGACCCACTGGAAAGGGATGGCCAGAGAAGGCAGGTCTGCACAGAGCAGAAAGGATGAGATAGGAAAAAAGGCATGATTACCAAGGGCCTGGACCTTAAGTGAGGGCTGGACTGTCAGCCCCCAGAGGCGAGAAGCACCCAACAAAGCAGCCCCCACCCCGGCACCCACTTACACTGGTCAAAGATGACTTTTTCCTGGTGCTTGCTCTGCTGCAAAAGCTTCACTGTGTTTTGCAACTTCTTCTCTTGTTCAAACAGTTTTTTATGTAGTTTAGTGATCTCTGCTTTCATTTCTTTTATCTGAAAGAAAAGGAATTCAAAAAGCATACTAAGAACATAAAACATGAGGCAGGAGCATGGCAAGTTTGAGCCTAACCTGGGTAACTTAGCAACTTATGAAAACCTTGTCACAAAACAATTAACTAAGGCAGGGAGTGCTGGGGTTACTGCTCAGGGCAAAAGTCCTGGGTTCAGTCTCTAGTACTACACTCAAACAACCAATCACACATTACATGAGAACTACAAAATCATGTCAAAATATATTCAACCTCACCAGTAAAGTCTTTTTATTTTATTTTATTTAGTTTTAGATACTCAGAATCAAACTCAGAGCCTTGCATTTGCCAGGCAGGAACTATGCCACTGAGATAATCCCTAGCTCTATCAAAGGCATCTTATAAAAACCAGAAGCCAGTTCCCACAGGAACTGGTTACTGCTTCTACTGACGGCAAACACTGGGGTCGTCTCCATGATGCTAGAATGTGAAAGACGTGGGGTCAGGGAGGCTTCCACTAAGGAAGGCTCTTCTTCAAAGGAGACCCAGGAGGCCCGGCAAGGAGCCCTACAGAGGAAGCTAAGAGAGCGAAGCCAAAGACGAAGTAGGGCCCCAGGAAGCTGGAGATGTCAGGTGTGCAGTAAGTCTGTAAGCCGTGACTGGAGCAGCCCCAGAGAGGACTTGTGCGCTGCAACCAGCAAGACCACAGGGGTCAGCTGCCACGCTCTCAGATGCCAGGCATGAGCTGCAAGACTTAATGTTTGCCCCACTAGGTTTCAGTCTTGCTTAGGTCTTTTCTCTTTCATGCTCTCATTTAGAATGAGAATATTTACCTTGTACCATTAGATATTAAGATTTTGTAAATTTTTTTTAAACGTAGGTTCAAAGATAAAAATTTACCTTGAGAGACTCAGATCTGGACTTCTGGCAAAGCTGGAAATGTTGAGAATTTGAAAAAGGAATTACCCCTTTTCTGGATATACTCAGGATAGCTGTATTATATTAGGCATCATTATGAACTTGATAGTATCTCTAGTTAGAGATTAATTATGGTTTAAGGACATATGTTTGGGTGTAAATTGCTCAAGGGGTAGACTGTGACAGTTAATCCTGAATTATCAACTTCACTGGTTAAGAAATGCCTGTGAGATTACTAAAGCACATCTCTGAGTATGTGGGGCTGAGCCATGGGCTATGGTACTACATATGGGCCTCACCCAGTACTCTCTGGCACGGTTCCCCTGTTCTGCTTCCTAGGTGTCATGAACTAGGTGGCTCTACTCCATCACGCTTTTTAGCCATCGTGTCTCGGCCTTGGAGCCTACTGACCATGTATTCTCAAAAATGTGAGCTAAGTCAAATGTTTTCTTCTTCAGGCTATATATGTCTATAGTGCTGCTTTAAAGAACATATGAGATTTTGTCTTTCTGAGTCAGGTTTATTTCATTTAATATGATGATCTCCAGTTCCCTTCATTTTCCTACAAATGACATGAGTTTGTTCGTTATGGATAATACTCAATTTGTATTACACTATCATCATTTTTAACAGCAATAAAGTTCTACAACACTTTCTTATATATTCATCCATTGAAGGCACCTGGGCTGACTCCATAGCTTAGATGTGCCACAACATAGGCATGAAGGTATCTGGATAGGTGTCCCCAGCACCTGGGCCATGGTTGGTACTGGTCCACAGCTGTTAGGAACCAGGCAGCACAAAAGGAGATGAGTCATGGACAAGTGAGCAAAGTTTGATCTGTATCTATAGCCACTCCCCATCTCTTGCATTACTGTCAGAGGGCTTAGCCTCCCATCAGATCAGCAGCAGCATTAGATTCTCATAGCATCATGAAGACTACAGTGAATTGGACATGTGCAGGATCTAGGCTGCATGCTCCTTAGGAGACTCTACTGCCTGATGATCTGAGGTAGAGCTGAGGCAGTAGTGCTAGCACAGAAGAATGTAATCACTACATATCACAAACACATACTAATTTTAGAAAGAAATCTAAGCCCCTAGGCCCCCACCCTCTATCCATAGAAATATCTTTCACAGAACTGGTCCCTGGTGGCTCACAGGCTGGGACCATTGCCCTAGAGTATACTGGCTTTAGCTCTTTGGGGTATATAGCAAGGAGTAATGCTTAAGACTTACAGAAATAATACAATGGCATTAAGAAGAGAGTATGATGCATGAGTAGATTTATTTTGTTATTTCAAAATGAAGTTTGGATGGGAAGCAAACTACCTCCCCAATTCTCTGAAATAAAACACACACAGGGCTGGTGAGATAGCTCAGCAGGCTAAGCACCTGCTTAGGCAAACACAGGGACCAAGGTCAGTCCCCAGAACTACATGCTGTGCCAGCCCTGCTCCCGGGTGCACTGAGGGGGCCACCTAGATTGGGCATGGTGGCACAGGCCTGCAATCCCAGTGCTGGAGAGGCTAAAAACTGGAGGATCACTACAAGTCTGAGCTCCATAGTGAGACCCTGAACCAAATACATAAAAAAAAAAATGAAAATAAAACACATAGCAGAGACTCTCTTAACCATCCCCAAGGCAGAGGATACCCCCTTCCTCTCAGCAAAAAACCCTGCCACCAGCTAATCTAGTCAAACACCTCTGCTCCAACAACTGCCATGCTCTCAGACTATGGACGGTCCCTTTAGTTCCCAATATTCATGGCTACTATACTTACAATCAAATTATAGAATTTCACTGAATATTAAGAAAAACATGAACTATGTATATGGGTTGATATATATACATATACATATACATATATATATATATATATATATATATATATATATATATATATATGGAAGACAAGATAAAGATAAGTCACTGAAAAACACATTTCTGGCAAATTAGGTACGGGTGAGACAACTATAAAAGATGTGGGAGGAACAGACTACAGGAATTCTATATTCAGATTGCTTTGTGAGTGTCTAAGTTTTCTCTTCATCTTAAAGAAACAGAAATTGAAAGTGACAGATATACATTATAAATGTGGCTTATAAAAGAAAGAAGATGTAGAACTCCAATCAGCAGACCCATATTCAAAGAAAAGGCCTGGCCCTACATCAAAAGAATGGCAAATGAATGTGCATTTATCCGTCTTAAGTTAAACTGAAATGTTTGAGGTATGGATCATTTTTTGATTCCCTGCTTTAACCTACTTTTAAGATTAACCAATCATGTCAGATACATGGCTCTCTAATAGCTCTCCCCAAACAGACCCTAATTTAAACATTACATTTGCTTTGATTTTTTTCCTGTAGGTTTTGAGCCTACAAAGATGTGGGTTCCGGCAAGGTCACCCTACATCCAGCCTTAATTATGAGATTTATGATCCTAGAACGACAATCCCAGACCCATCTCTCACACAGCAGAAGGGTGAGGTGCTCCTGCAGGAGAAGGAGAGTGGGGGTGAGCCTTGCATCTCTGCCTGGCTAACTCCTATTCCCCTTTCCACAGCCAGCACGGCTCTTACCTCCTCTAGGGCATTTTGCCTGCCATCCTTCCTACCACTGCACTGTCATGGTGACTGCAATTCACGATGACTGCAATAACCGGACATTTATTTGCCTGCATCAGTAAGTGCCCTCTGGGCCAGCCAGACAGCTCAGTGGACTAAAGCACCTGCTCAGGCAGAGTGCAGTGGCCCAGGTTCGATCCCCCACATGCTGTGCTGGACCCACCCCTGGGGCATGCTGAGATGGTTACTAGGTGTGGTGGTGCACTCCTGTAACCTCAGCACTTGGGAAGCTAAAAACAGGAGAATCACTATGAGTCTGATCTACCTAGTAAGACCTTGTATATCCTGTAGACCCTGTCCTAAATTCATTTAAAAAATAAAAACACAAGTGTCCTCTGATCACCATGCCTGGCACAGAGCAGGGGCCATGACAGCATGCATCACCTGGAGGGCTCTCGCCATTGCCGTCCAATACCTGTACATGGCTTGCCTAGCACCTCAACCAAGAAGCTCTAATTACTGTATGTCTACTGTTCCAGTGGTTCCAGCCTTCATTTTTATAGAAAGATACTACGATAAAAATAGCAAGCGCTCCAAAGGCCAGCTCTGGCACGTCCTCACTGGGCTATTTAACTCCCTGGAGTTCTAGCTCCAACTTTTGCATCAAATAAAAATAGCAATATATTAAACACTAATAATAAAATAAAAGGCATAAGGACAGCTCAAATGCCCTCCCCATCTGTTAATTAAAAAGAAGAACACCCAACTCCCTAAGCTGCAGCACAGGCCAACGCGAGGCTGAGTGTGAGCAGACCCCGGCAGCCCAGCAGCACGCAGCCAGCACCGGGCGCCGAGCACAGCGCCCGCAAGCCCCAGTCCTGGAGGCCCGGCGCTCTCCACTGATTTCTGGGGCAGGGCTTTTTGCCTGTTTCCTTTCCTTAATAAGACGAACATTTCCAACATTTACAGCAGAAGGAACTGGATCATGACCCCTCGGTACACATCCAGCCTAGCAATGGTCAGTACAAGGCCAAACTAGTTTCTTCCATGCCACTGCTCACTCAGCTTCTCTCTGAGATAATTTTAAAACCAATCCTAGACACTAATTATGCCTTTTTATCCATAAACCATTTCAGCATATATCTCTAGGGGAAAAAAAGAAAAAATTTTAAAACCCCCAAATATCATTAGCATATCTAAGAAATGAAAGAATTCCTTAATCCAGGCTGAGCATTCTTAACCAGAATGTCCAAAATTCAAATGCTCTAAACTGAGACTTTTTGAGCCACAACTTTTGGATTCTGGATTTGCAGGACAGAGATAATCAAGCTGTGCTCAAAGTCTGGGGGAAAAAAAAGACACTTGCTTGGTCCAAGCATTTCAAATAGTGGGCACTTGATCTGTGTCACCTAATGTGGAGTCAATGGATGTATTTTCCTGATTGTTTTATAATTTTAATTTTTTAAAACAATTGGTTTGCTGGTTTGATTCTCAGGATCCAACTAAGATGCACATTTTGCATTTATGATCTCTTAAACTTCTTCTAAGAGAGGGACTGTAAATACAGACTGCTAGGCCACCCTAGAACGGCTGGTTCACTTGGCCTGGGGGAAGTTCTAGCACAGTGAAAAGTTTTAAGGTGGCAATTTCCAGAGCTCACACTTTTGGGTGCCACTGTCCATCTATAGGTCCCCTCCACCTTGCCTTCATCCTTGCTGCCAGGAGACAATAGGTTCATATTGTACCCTTCTGTCCATGCCTAGAGTCCTATCCCGCTCCAGCAAGGTCTAGCTCCCTGTAGTGGGAAGGGGCACTTAGAAACCATCATTTGAGCATCAGTGATGCTCACTGATTCTGCATCGAAATTTATTTCTCCAATGGGGTGAATTAGTAAGTATTTTTAAAATCAAAAATATATTATGAATTCCATACTGATGTTTACAATTCAAATTTAGGATTAGAGCTTTTATTTCTTGGGTTTTATATTTATATTAATAATAGTAAAAATCTCAGTTTGTATGAAGTTATTTATCTTATAATAGAACTATAATAGTTTCTGAATATCCATACCAATATTATCACTAACAACATAACCACTGAAGCAGTTCAAAGTTTTGAAGTCTTTGATGGTTCTTTGTGCCCTCAGAGTATTTCTATGGGGTCATATCACCTCACAGCAGCCAGCTTTGTGTGGCTGTCCCTGCTGGGCCAGGTACAGTAAGGAAATGGCTCTTCAGGTGTGATGTTTCACCTTTCTACGAATATCTGGAATTTGCTTTTCACTGTTTTGATAATTATGTAAAACATACAGTTTCAAAGTCAAACCTACAAAATGAGGTCTACTTAGCAAAATCTAGCTTTTGTCCCTCCCCCTCCATCTTTTCTATCACATCCATGTGCATAACTTGTATTTTTACTGCTCACCCACCATTTGAAAAAATGTTCTAAGCAAGCACGTATCTCTACTTGCACCATCCATGCCACTTTCTCGAATAAATGTGCCCATGACAGCTACTTACCAAGCAGTTGTACAGACAGTATGGGCTGTGATACTAAATGCAAAAAGCAATAGAACGATGCTGAGATTCAATGGCAGACACACATAAGCCATTGGGATTGCTGTTGAAAACCCGGAAGTCTGCTTTTCACAAACTTCACACCTGGGCAGGAAGTCTGCTCTACAACCCTTTACACCAAGCCAAAGGGACCAGGCATACTGTGGGCTAAAGACAAAAGCACTGCATGGAGGGCTGGACACTGAATTTAAACATAACCTAAAAATCACATGAGGCAGGTACTAGAGTTTGGGAGTATGGGAGGAAATTATTCATCTATTTATTCCTTAAAATATATGAGCAGACTAGACATGGCCCTCTGAAATAAGACAGAGGGCAAACAAACAAAATTTTCATTTGTGCTAAAAGCTCTGGTAAGACAGAAGACAACACCACAGCCAAGTGACTGGCGAGCCTCCTCTCACTTGGAGGTAACCGGAAGCTAAGATTTGAAGATGAGAGGGAAGGGGACAAGGGACAGGGAATGTTACAGGCAGCCAGAACGTCTGTGTCCTACAGCTAAGATGCATTAAGCATGGTGGATCAGAAGGAAGGAAAACCCCTGAATTCCACCACCTCCCGCACACAGGCCTCCCACTCAGTGCCGCCATCAGCTAAACATGCTTTTCCTAGGCAAGGAATAGTTATCAACTTCCTTGAGCTTGAGGCATCCAAACTGCTTCCCAAGGAGGAAGCACAGGACAGGCTTCTCACTAGGACATTCAGAGCACAGCGGGCCTCCTCTCTGGCCAGGGCTGAGAGATGTCAAAAGAGGTGTCACTGAACGGGTAGTGACAGAGAGCTCCAGCTTCCCTTCTGCCTTTCCACTGCACTTTGGACAGCATTTACAGGCAAGACAAAAGAACGAGGACTGTTATGGTTTGTGTTTAGGTGTCCCCCCAAAGCATGCAGTCTTGGGGTGGCTTCTGGAGTGTGTGATTGGTTACTGTGGGATGCTGCACCTGCCCTGGGGTAATCTGCATTACAATGTAAGGAGGGAAGAGAAGCCAGCTGCTGGAGCTGCTGCTACTCCTCTTTGCCACCACCATGAAAAGTTGTTCTCTGCCCTGTGCCGCTCTGCCTTGGACCCAGCTGAGTATGGACTAAAAGTTCCAGTAACTGTGAGCTAAATAAACCTTTCCTTCCTTCATTTTGAGTATCGGGTATTTGTCCCAACAACAAGAGTAACTAAGAAAAGGACACACCCATCAGACCACCAAGCAGAGAACTCTTAACTTCCTGCCCCTGCACACTGCTCTAGCAGATTCCCTGATTAACCAGACTAGGTTCACACCTGGTCACCATACACGAGGGCACCCACAGATGAACAACGGGTTAGTGCTCTGCCTGCCTGGCTCTTACTCTGGACCTGTGCTACGTCGTTAAAACAGACATGAATGTGGTTCCCTAAAACCCGATGACAGACAGCTATCAGAGGGTCCAGGCAAAGGCTCCTACGGTGACAATGGCAGTGATTATGAGAGCAGGAGATGGCCCAGGAGGGGCCTCTGACATGGAAGAACACCCTCTGAACTCACGCACCAACATTCTCCAGCCAGCTCCACAACCCTGACCAGGTGCTTTGACTCAAGCCTCAGTGTTCCCGGGTGTGCAGTGTGGACAGAACCTTACTCACTGAAGTGCACTGGGAGTGGGGCACCATGCCAGTGCCTCAAGCTGAGCTCTCAGGGTGCTGGGGGTCAGAGGAGAACAGGACGAAGTTGCAACTTCATGCCGCTCCCCTCCCCCTGACACACACCCACACTGAGGGCACCCCAGCCGTGGGCCAGCCCGGCCCCGGCACAGAGGGCATCGCAGCACAGGCCCTGCCGAAGTGTGTGCCACCACCTACCTGCCCACAGTGGAGGGGGCACTGGCCATCTGTCGGGAGGGAGACTCTCCAGAGGAGCGTCAGTGACCGCGAGGCCTCTTCCAGGACCTGCCTGGCTGTGCTCAAGCCGGAGACAAACTTGCTCAGAGATGCCGAGTCTGGGTCCTGCCGGGGAAAAGAGGCCATTTAATGAAGTCTTTATAGAGATTCTGCACGAGCCAAGTCTAATTGATGTAGGGCTTGCATTGCACATGCTAAGCGAGTGCCTGGTGCGACACAACACCAATTAATTGTTCTTAAAGACTGGTAAACTGTAGCGTGTTAGAGAATTCAGTGTGAGTTCAGACGAGTTAATAACCGCCATTAGTAACCACTAGACTTAACTCTCGTCACTACTACACCAAGGACAGGTTCCACACTAGAGCCATCCATACCATGCCATAGCCCACCGAGTCCCTCCAGAGAGCATGAGGCTGACAGCAAGGGGAACAGCGGGGATGTTTCTGTCACATGATGCTGGGCCTCATAAAGTCTCCCTCACTGTCTCTGCTAGCAAAAGCAAAGGGCGGGGGATGGCAAGGGCACTGGGACACAGACCGTGCCTCCCAGAAGGGGAGGTAGCAAAGCAGAGAATGGAAATTCCAAAAGCACTTGTCTTCTAAAGTAATAAAAACAGAATCACACTCCCCTTTTAGATATCAAATTGACATAAAATCATAAATAAAAATATTCAATAAAGACAAAAGTGTAGTGAAATAAATGCTCATGAACAGAGAACTTTTGAAACACAATGTGGCAAGAGCTCTAAAGAATTCATAACTCTTGAACCAGCAGTTCTTCTTCATACCTTATCAAGAGTATGATCAGAGATCTACGAACAGGGAGGCTCATGACAGTTTATACGTCCAACAAACCGTGAAAGCATGAGCAGTAATGGGGCCTCCATACGCCAGCTTATCACAGCCACTCAAAGTCAAGTGCTACAAAAACATGGAATGAAATAGGGGAAATGCTAAAACTTGTGAGTTTAAATATATGAAATCTGTATATTTCTGAGTAGGTGTGGTAAAGTCTTAAATATCCTAAATTTTAAGTGCTGACCTCTAAGAAGTACTTTAACACACTGTATTTTTAAAATACTATAACATTTCTAGCTTTCAGAGGACCTGTCAAATAGCTCAGCAGACTAATGCACCTGCTTAGGCAGAGCCCAGCAGCCAGGTTCAGTTCCCAGCTTGCTATGCCAGCACCCCCCCTGGGGTGTGCTCAGAAGGCAATGAGACTGTGCGTGGTGGCACGTGCCTGTAATCCTGGCACTTGGGAAGTTGGAAACTGGAGAATCATTGAGTCTGATCTATGCAGTGAGATTCTATAGATCCTCTAGACCCTGTACTAAATACGTAATAAATAAATAAATTTCTAGCTTTCATATGATAAAGATTTTAACCACAAAAGAACAAGACCTTATGAGTGTGTAATAAGTTACCAAACATTTTCTCTTAGCATCTGAGCTAGGTAATAGCCATACAACACTGAGCAGAATAGATACTACCCCTGATTTCTTAAATCTTATTATCTTAAAGCAATTGTAAATTGCTTTTTTACAATATAGTAAAGCAAAACAAAAAGTCAAAACCTATGCCAGAAAGTAGGGGTCTCAAATATCCTCCATAAAAAGGCCTGAAAAACAGACCATTACCTGTGACTTGGAAATCAGAGGACTGGTCCAGTCTGAGTTGGCAGTAGATGCAACCCAGGCCTTGGAGGAAGTGGACAAACTGTACGACAAGCACTCCTCAATAAAAGGAAGCTTAGAGAAGAAAGATTCCATTGCACCAGGCAAGGCAAAGGGGGAGCTAAACAAGGAGACCCCAAGCCAGCAGGAACAGGGAGCCAGGGCTGGAGACTGACACAGGAAGCAAGTACATTAGCAGCACATAGCCCGGCATGCACACAGCAGGACACACAGGGGATAGGAGCCATAAGAGATGGAGGAGGCAAGCAGAGGCCAGAGCAGAAACCTGAGCCCCTCAGAATCACTGCCCAGCTAAATGTGGTGGCTTCTGCACTTGAGCTGGAAGCAGTGTCACAACACACAGAGAGCCTCGGAGGACAGACCCCGAGCTTGAATGTGACTGCTCCGAGCCTTTGCTCAGCATCTCTAAGTCAGAACACATCACTCAGTTCGTCAGCTTGTTCTGATCAAGAAGTAAAACATAATACAAAAAGCTCCTTTGGTAAGAGTGGGAGCCGCCACTGATCTTGAGGGGAGGTGGCACATTTCCCACAAGCAAGCTCATCCCAGGGCAGTTGTGGAAATTATGGCACAATACAGATGGATGTAGTATGGGTGTGGTGAGGTCAGGTGTGGTGTAATAAGTGTGGCTGGGGTGGCACAGTGTGGTATGGTTAGGAGAGTACAGTATGGTGCGGTGTGGTGTGGTGTGGCATAAGTACGATGTGATGTGGCACAGTACCGTGTGACATGCTTCTCACAGTAACCACAGCGCATTAGCACACAGCCTAGCTTGGCAGTGGACAATGAACTGGACAGATGAATGGCTACACACACAGAAGGGCAAACGGGCAGAAGGACAGCTTAGAGTCTAGAGAAAGTGGCACTCACAGGAGCAGTACAGCAGATGCCCATGCAGTGGCCACAGTAACAAGGCACAAACCTCACCACGCTGTTTTCCCACAAGCAACAACATACCCTTCCCCACACTGGAACTGACCTCTAAGCTATTGTGGGCCACATTCCTATTCCCTCTCTTGAAGCTTTACTGAGGACAAATAGACCACTTGTCTCTCACCCAAGCCCTCCCACTTTCTGCCCCTGCAAAGCCTCTCTTGTGCAGTGCAAGCTTTCTCGGTCAGGCTACCTCTGTCCCCAGCTCTGGACTTGGGCTGGGAGCCTCGTGGGTCTGAATGTCCATCTCAGTAAGGAGCCTCTGGCCCTGGCAGATCTGCTTCCACACGACATCATAGTCCTCAAATAGGCCTAGGACGTGGTGGCCACTCTTGCTGGCCCACAGGCGGTGGCCAGTGCCCAAGTGGGGCATGCATGAGGTAGTAGTGGCCGAGCTACTACTCTCACAGGAGAGCAAGGCCACGTCATATCCAGAGACTGGAGGAATTTCTGAAGCTGCAAAACAAGAGGCAAAACATCAGATCAATTTAGAAGCAGCACCTTGAGTTCATAGAGCTTACAGTGCTAAAGCTAGCAGAGGGTCAAGGGAGGCCCTGGCACCGATGTGCTACACAGCACAAGCGTGGAGGGGAACAGCCTGGCTCCTGGGCCTCCAACTGCACCATCCACACAAGGCTGATTATGCCTACTGCAGGAAAGCAGAGCCTCAAGCCAATTCGCCCAATGCTTATTGACCACCCACTCTGCAGAAGATTCCAGAGGCATGAGATGAGTCAGGCCAGTCCATACTGCAGCAGCCCAGGGTCTAATCAGAAAACTGACACTGCAGGAACCACAGCATGGTAGTGATCAGCAGATCCCAGGCAGAAATGGCCCCCTGAGCAGGGAGGGAAAGGTTGGAGAAGGTTTCCCAGAAGCATCCACAAGTGGGCTCTCTCCCAGCACTACCCCAGGCAGAAGTAAACACCTGTTGCCATTTGCCTTCGGACGTAGAGAAGTTTGGATAGCTAATTCTGACTGGGGGCAGCAAGGAAGGCTTCCCAGAGAAGTCAGCATTCAGGGTGGGTCTTGAGTAGTAGGCTTACCACCGCTGGGAGGATGAAAGTCACAGCAGGGGGCATGAGGGGGGAATGCAACCTTGCACAAGATGCTGACCCACCTATGTCTACCCTAGGGAGGAGAAGGTGGGGCAGGCCCACTGGGGCGGCACCTGGGGCCCTTCAAAGCCACAGGAGGGTGGCCACACTCGAAGGCAACAGAAGCCCAGTGAAGTTGCTATGGTGGATGTCGCTTTGGAAGAGGAGACCATCTGCTAGATATGCTGAGACTCTGACCCCAAAAGCCCTGTCAAATCATCAGGGGGGACCAGAAAAGTGCTTGGCTTCCATTTAAAAAGTTCTACTGCCATAACTAACACTACCACGGTTACCCAGGCCTCAGCTCTGTACCTGAACTTGGTGTCACTGCTTGGGCAGAATCAAACAGATCACACGAATTATCAATTTTCATAGAAAATGTGTCACCATCTACAAAATGCAAAGAGAAGGAAACTTAATTTTATTATTATTAGATAGAGAAAAACGTAAGAAAGCAATGACAAAGAATCTCACACACATACAGATATTCATTTATTCTGATATATAAGCATCGATTTAAACCTTCCATGGGCATCAGTCCTGCCAGGCCCTGTGCTATGCACCAGAAGTGGAATGACCAGGCCTAGTGTCTTGCCTGGAAGAACTCACTCACCCAACAGGTAAGCAGAGGAAAGTGCAGAAGCTGAGGGCTCTCGGCCTCATCAGATGGAGAGGCGCTGGCTCCGACACAGCTTCCTGAAGGCTAACCACTACAGTACTATTTGTGAATGACCCAGGAGAAGGAGGGAAAGAAATGCCAGGCAGAGAAAGGACCAGGTGCATAGGCACAGAGGTGTGGATGGTCACTCAGGGAGAAAGCAGTTCCTCTGGCCAAAGCCCAGGTACCAGGGAAAGACACAGCAGTGTGCTACCCCAGAATCACAAGGACTGCAGGATTCAAAGGCGTTATGTTTACTGAGACCTGGATCTGGAGTAGAAGAATGAGTGAGGGGTCTGCTGCAGTGACCAGAGCAGGAGAGGAAACTGACCCACAGCAGGGTCAGGAGCCTGCAGGTTCAACACTGTGAGGAGATAAAATCCATTAGGTACTATCTGGCTGACGAGTGCAAGGCTCTAAATCATGTAAAGCACATTCACATCTGAAAAGCTACTGAATTCTCAATAATGCAGAGGGCAAAACAATACTGTAATTCAGATTTCAGGGAGGCAGCTCAAGAGACAGAGACAAGAAGCATCCACCCAGCCTAACTGAGCATGTGTGTGGCAGAGCAAGAATACTGTCTGAGTCTTAAGATGCTCTAGTCAAGCATCTAGAGGGGGCGTGACTCAGCAGTGGAGTGCCTGTCCAGCTTGTGCAAGTCCCCAGGTCTGATCCCTAGTGCTGCAAATCAATTAATCAAAAACAACAGACTTAATCCCCAGTCCAAGTAAAGGCAAGTACAAGTCTGTACAACACTGTCTAGATGAGGGCCACTCCTCAACCCGTAGTACAAACACACCCACCACACCATGGCATCAGGATGGCATCTCTAAGACACTGAGGCCATGGAGGTCGGCAGGGATCAGGAAGACTACATGTGGAGCTGAAATGGTGTCTAGTCCCAGCTCTGCCACCTGCCTGCAGGGCCACTCTGGGCAAGCTCTGTCTACTCTCAGATCCGCATAGCACAGAGAATGGCCCAGCCCACTGCACCAAGCCTGACTTCTCGATGGTTTCTTCTAGGTCCTAGTGATGAGTGGCAGGGGTGTCTTATTCTTCCTCTGCTCCCTTCACAGCCCCTGCAGGGTTAGCAAAGCCTGAAAGCAAATGCAAAACAGACCCACTCTTCCCACAGAGCAGCTTTCTAGATCTGGCATGATGCTAAAAGCCAGAGTAAGAGGAGCAGGTTCTATTTTAAAAGCAGTAAGAACATTGAAAAGGCTTTCAAGCCTCAGAGTGACAGTGATGTGGGTAGAACTAAATGAATGAGGGTGAGCAAGGTCAGCGGCAGCAAGGCAGCTGGACATCACAGCCCTACAGCTAGAAAACCAAGCTCCCACACAGACCACGCCGGCCTGCCAGGTACACCAGAGTGAACATTCACTAGTGGCTAGGCCCCTGACCCCAATGGTACAGAGCACCTGCTGTCAATGGGAGGGCACCTCCATGGGACAGAAGCATCACCTAGGAGCTCACGCATCACACACAGACACATGGAGCTAAATTCTCAGAAAGTGTGGAGAGGCAGCAGCCATACCGTGTTGGTCTAGAGGAAGGGACCACTCGAGGACAGGCAGGGCCTGGGCTGGCAGCGTAAGGGCTTCTTCACAGGCCTTCCCAGCCCCCTGGGCCAGCTGCTCCTCCAGCTTGCTCCGGAGGCTGCTGTTGGTCTCGATGCTCCTTTCCAGCTGTGCTCGTAAAGCCTGGATCTCCGTCAGGAGCCCATGCAGGTCACCACCGGACTCCTGTCCCCTGCAGCCTGCTCCCAATGCCTCTGACCTGCCCTCTGGGGATGTATGCAAAGGGAAGCTGTGACATCGTCCCCAGGCAACTGGACAGCCATCAATAGAGGGCAATGGTATTTTCAAACCACCATCACCACCCACCTCCTCCTTCCTAAGAACTAGGTACAATTTAAAATAACAACTCAACTTTAAAAACAAAAATATTGGCTGACTTAATTGCTGCTATTCCACAGGCTAAATAAGAGCTGGAAATTAATTTTCACTTCTGGCCATAAAAGCCTAGCAAATTGCACACCAAACCCTGAAATTATGTCTAGTAGTAATAAAATCTATTTGGGCTGGAATTATAGAATGAAAGGGGGTGATTTTAACAGCCACAGTGTATTAAAACGGCACAACAGCAAGAATAAGAGAAGCAACTTGAGGAGAAATGAAAGCTGCGACATGACCCCTTTCTAGATAAACTTTCAATAGAGAGAAACCATCTGGAAAATTAGTTTTTAAAAAACCCTTACTACACCTCAAAATTGATTCAGAAACATTAGACCTTACAGTAGAGGCACTGTGATCTGGTATCTTACTGGAACCACTGAGGACCAGGTACTGGCACAGGATGTTAACAAATGACCTCATTCACTTGCACAACTCCACACGGAGGATGTTAGCAGATATGTTTACAGAGGCAGAAACAGGCCCAGAGGTAAAGCAATGGGGTAAGGCTTGCAGGGCTGGGACCCAAAGAGGGAGGTGACAGACGGTAGCTGTCCTGCCCCCTGATCCTAGTCCTTCACTGCCTACTGCTGCTTAGGAGTGGCCAGGTTGGGATGGAGAGATCAGGAGTAGTGTTCACCAAGCACGTGCAAGGAACTACGTTTGATCCCTAGCACACCCAAAAAAAAAAAAAAAAAAGTGGACCTAATAGACACGCCTCGCCACCCTAGGGCAGCGTGGGTCTGCAGGAGCCCCTGCCCTCTCACTCCCCACTGGCAGTCCATCCAAGCTCACAGCCCTGGACACAAAGGCCCTCTCCTCACAACACCCAGTACCTTGCTGTCTCCTCCTGTGCTCGTCATCCAGCTTCTCATACATCTTCAGCTCCACTCGGAGGGACTGCAGTAGCTTGTCATTCTGCAACAGCAACTGCTGCTTCAACTTCACCTCCTCCTGCACCCTGAAATGGCCCCCAGCATGGAAGAAGAGGTTAATTCTACCGCATGGCAGCTCACTCAGACCCACAAAGCAGGCCTGTGCCACCTCGGCCAGAAGAGTGTGGACAAAAGGGACAAGCAGAGCGAAATCTCCTCATAGCCACTATCTGCCAAGTGCCCCATGCCGAGCCCGCTCCTCATCTTCCACAGACAGGGAAAAGGCAGGTGCTGCCTAGGCCTCCACTCAGGATGTGGGGAGCAGAGCTCCAAAGTGCTGTCCCTTCCCCAGGAGCATGTGGCTCTAGAGAAGAGCCCAGACCTACGCCCAGCACAGGCTGATGGTAAACACAGTGGTCCTGCTACATCCCTGCATGCCCTGGGCACCAAGGCTGGGGACAGGCCCTCTGAGGGAGTGTGGCTCGTGAGTACTTCTATGAGGAACTGAAAACATGCTCAACAAGGCAGAGGTTAGGAGAAACCCAGCAGAACTGGCCTCTTCAGAGCTACAGCAGACAAATGTCACTCTTCTGCTCAGACTCTCCCAGTCTCTCTGAGGCCACTCAGCAAATGCCAAGGTGGGCCTCCTGGGTGACAGCATCCCCCTCCAGCTGTCCTCCAGCTGCTCTGACCTCCTTACTCAGCCCTGGCCACTCTGCCTCAGGGTCATGCTCCTTCTGTGAAAACCACCTTCTCTGGTGGCTGTAACACTCATCCCCAGGGGGCCCCAGATAAGACATGGAAAGCCATGCCCCACCCTCTCCTCCCTCAGATCATTTTTTTCCGCCTCCTTCCTGCCCACCAGACCTAAGCGTTTCTGCCTTTGCTTGGCACTAGGGCAGGGCTACGGTGTCCCTGGGACTGGCAGTAGCTGATGGGGTAAGCAGGCTGGGCCCACCTGCCCAGCTCCTGGCGGCCGCTGTGGACCTCCTGGAGCAGCTGCTGGTTGCGTCTCTCACTCTCACTGACTTCCTTCAGCAGTCTCTCGTTCTCCCCCTTCACACTGGCAAACTCTTGCTGAAGGTGCTCCAGACTTGCGGCCTTCCTGCAGATGGACTCCCGCAATTTTTCATTCTCTTTCTGTTTATCTACACACACCAAAAAGCACCAGTGAGAAGGATGTCATTTGTTTTTCCCAACCTTATTACACAGATACAGCACTTCAGCTCAAGCACTCCAAGAATACAAAAAAGAATGAGATTTAATCTGGCATTTATGGTTTTGGCATTCCAATTATCTTATGCATTTTGGGCAGATAAATCTGTCAACATCAAAGCTGTAGATTAAACGTCACAGGGATAAAATGGGCCTATTTAATTTTCTATTAAATAATGGGCCTTGCAAACCTGGTTAATTTTGACTTCGCAGAGCACAGTGGGTAGAAACTCCTGGCCCTGGAGACAGGGCCAACTCTGGCAGTGCAGGTGGAGGGACCAGAGCCACCAACGGCCTCCTGCCAGCTCAGCAGGGCTGTGCACAAGGTGCCTGAGGACACTGCCACTCAGAGCAATAAAGTACTTCCAGAGCCAAAGAGGCCTAGGGCAGGCTGCAGGAGGGAAGCAGAGCAGAGTGCTAACACTTCAGGGTGCGGCTCCTACATTCACTGCCACTAACCTTTGTTTCTCACTCCTCCATGCCTCATTTTCCACATATGCAATGTCAAGGTGAAGGCCCACGCAGAAGCTCATTAAGTGCATGGGAGCGGGGACCCTGCCACAAGCTGTGTTAAGGTGGTGCCAGCCACCACATCCCAGTACTAACCACAGGCACTGTGTGAAGACCTCCATGCATGCCTCTTTCTTAATCCTCACAGCAAACTTTGAGGCAGAAACTGATTCTCCTCATCTTTCCAACAGGACACTGAGGATGGCAAGGTTAACAGCGCCCTATGGTCACACAGCCAGTAAGCGGCAGAATTCCTCTTAACAATGACAATTTCTAAGCAAGCTCGGACTCCACACGTTCCCCAGACCACAGACTTTACAAGATGCACATCATTCCTGATGAGTCACAGCTGGCCCTAGGCCTCCTCTGCTCAGGTCTTGCCATTTAAAGGCCATGGCCCTTCTGAACCTGAGAGGCCCTGGGTAATCCCTCCATACCCTTCTGGGCTCAGCTGCTGGAGACCAGTTTCTCCAGCACCATGAAGCCTTTGTCTGTATCCTACAGCATCCTGACCTGCCTTTATCACACCCAACCCTAATACTCCTGTGGTCCAGCTATCTCCCGTCAGGCCATGAGCACCAGAAGAAGGGAGCAAGACTCTTCCATGTTTGGTTAAGAGTCTACATAGGTCTGACACAGAATGGGAGAACAGGGAATGTTGTTGAGTGAGTGAATGACTTGCAGAGGCTCTAATTTTATCTCCTAAGTCAATATCAGCATCAATAGCCTCTAGGAAAAGCAGTACAAGTATGATTGAAGTTCTACCTCCACCACTCTCTAGTCCTGTGACCACACAGCAGTGAAGCTCCCCAGGCCTCAGGTTCTGACCCAGAGAAGAGTGTTAATAACACCTCATGCAAAAAACATTTTAAGTACTGAAAGATATTATATGTGAAAGCTCTTTAAGAGCTGAGCTCTTAACAGAGGGAATTAGGAGAAGGGATCTTTTTGAAGGAACACTGGATAAACTTCACTGGGTGAGACGGCAGTAATATATTTTCAACACTTCTCTTTTCCACTGTGAACCAGGATGAGTACAAGGTGGTGGAGGGGGATGGAGGTGAATGACAAGTAAACAGAGAGCCTGGCTGAGATGCTGCTGAGGGCTTTACTCCCTTAACTGTCACAACAGCCCCGTGAGGTATACCTTAAGCTCTCCAAACCCCACATTTTCAGTTACAAAACAAGAATGCCTCAAAAGGCTATGGTGAGAATTAAATGAGGTGAAGCCGTCACTGAGCCATGGGATTGGAACCTCACTCGGTCAGATTCTTTGTCGGGCACAGAGGATTTGGGCTCACAATGCAGGTGGCTCCTGTCATTCTTACCTTGAGACCCTTTCACTAGCATCGTGTTTAGCTCCTGGTTCTGCTTTCTCAGGAAATGTATCTCTGATGTCAAAGAATTGTGCAGCTCTGACCCATATGCAAAAGTGTTGGCAGAACCTACAAAAACACAAACAAGATGGAACCTCCTAAAAAAACATTTTAACAAGGAAATGAAACACGCAATGGAAATCACAGTGTACACTACACAAGAAACTGCCAGAGCCCAAAGGGAAAAGACAGTGGCCTTAAAGGAGGAGGCAAGAGGGGTCTTCTCATATCTTACCTGCCCTAAAGATGATCAAAGCAGAGACGTAGGCCAGGGTGATATGGTGGGAGACACAATCTCACTGCCAGCTGCCTGCAAGGTCTCTCCCTGAGGTAACTCAGTCCCCTCTGAACCATTCTCCCTCCCTTGTCCCCTGCCTCAGATAGTGCTATCAGCAACATCCCTAACCCAAGCCAGCAGCTGAGACCAACTAAGCCGTCCTAAACTGCTCTCTGTCCCACTGCCCAATCCCAACAGCCAATTATTCCTCCAAAATGCCTTGGACCCTGGTCAACTCTTCAGTCCCTGAGGTTCAGGCTCTAACACTGTGCTCCAAACCTCCCTCCTGGTTACTCTACCAATGGGATTGTCATTCTAGGCACAATCCTTTTTTGTGTTATCATCTACTCAAAAACATGGGCTAGCCCAAAAGAAAATGGAACAAACTATATACAAGGCCACACTTCTCAGTGTAGAATCTGGGCTTCTCTATGGTTAGCTCCAACTGTGGTAAACTCCACTCCATCTTCATTCCCGCCCCACTGCCTGGCCCTGTCCACCCTTGTGGCCTCAGCCCTTCCTGATGCTGCAGAATGAGATGCTGTGTTGTACGGAATGCCCCCAACCCTCTATGTCAGAGTCATGCTCTTTCAATTCTTGGTTTAAATTCACTGCTTCTAAGTGGGCACTGTAAAAATTCGAGTCTAAAGTTAGACAGATGGGGCTGGAGGCCACATTCTCACCCATGAATACCTCACTAAGCTCTTGTCTGCCTGCTGAACTCTCACCCTTCCCCTAAATCCAGCTTAGACGACACCTCCTGCTGGACAGCTCCCTAGCTCCCTGCCACCCACACTATTCTAGTGTTCACAGTCACAGCTGCCTTCTCTGTGCAGCAGGTGATAACTCCCCCTGCGGCTTCCACATGAGAACACTTCCCATACAATAGCCAGACTGCCAGGCCCCATTCTCCCTGCCACCCTGCAGTAAGAACACGTCAGGGAGCTCTTCAGGCCACCAAGACCCAAAGGGCAGCCTGCTGCTGGCCTCAGGGAAAGACTCTGCACCCCACAAACACAGAAGGCTCCCCACATTTTGGGCACCTCCTACAGAGAACAGAAGGCTGATCATTACAATAGTCATCATAGACACCAAGCCCAAACAAATCCGACTATCGCTGAGCTGTGAAACCTGCCTTCTGACTCCTCGCCTCTAGAGTTCTTGATACGCAAGAAAACATGAAACTTGTTGCTTATATTAGTTATCTGAGGCTGAGAGCATTTTTTTATACAACCAACTACCTGCAATGTTCAAGCTATTCCTAGACAAACTATGGCAATTTTTCTAAGTTTCCCCTCTTCCCAGCTACAGCCTTATCTTTTTCTCCTGCTAATGGTTTGCTTGCTTACCTAATGTCATTTAATTTTTAGAATTCATCAATGTCTCTCTCTACCATCTTCATTCGCTATTCTCTATCAGAGACCCAAGGGCTAAACTATGGCTCCAATTACTCAACAGCTATAAGACCTCAGGGTAGTCATATAACTTAACTTAATGAAAATACCCACATGACATTCATTTCTGCTATGGTTATTTGTATTGATATTGCCATTCATGATAGGACATAGCCAAAGGAGGACCAAAGAGTCATCTGTACAAGCAGGGAAAATTCTATGGATGTCTGCAACGATGAACACTAAGTAGTCACTTTTCAAAGGGATAATTAAGCCGAAGAGTAGATCCTGGCACAGTCTAAGCCCAAGTAACATGCACAAGCTGGTGAGGACCAGGCCACTTGCATGCTACAGGCCAGTCTCCTGAGCACGAGCACCAGCACCACACCCTGGGTGACCAGGGACAAGCTGGAGGAGGCTCACATGCTTGAGAGCAGTTGTTAATAACGTTCCCCCTCAACGTGACAGGGAGCCAGGGCTTTTTCCAACCCAGTCCCAAGATCAGCACTTCACAGTAGGGAGGGGTGGAGCCACTTTTCTTTGTCTTCCCAGAATCTGTGACAACATGGTGAGAACAGTATGTCTTCCCACCAGCCTAAATACTTTATGAATGCCTTTTTGTAAACCTTCCTGTCAGAGGGAATTACTCTCCAGAGCAATTGCCTGCGCCATTGAAGCCGGTGGCCATTTGAGCCCCAAATAATTCTATAATTGGATTTGCCAGGGAAAATGCAAAACAGAATGAATCTAATTCAGGTATTAACAAGAGTGAATGTGCAGGGCCCAGGTACCTATTTCTGTCCTATGTTGGATATGACTAATAACTCAGATTAATCAATTTTCCTGGGAGCACAAGGGGAGGATGCAGGCAGGAGGTGAGGTGGAGCAGGAAGTAGGGATGGGGAGGGAATGGCAGAAACTGTTGTTTACTCTCCAAATGGAAGCATACATGGTACACAGTGTCCTTATATGCCGGTGGCAACAGCAGGCTATAGAGGAAGGAGAAGCAGACTAGGGTCTAAGGACTCCAGGGCCACCACCAAGTACTATCTTCCCAGAACTCGGGAATCTCATTGTTAAAAATGGATGACATCAGAGTCCCTGCCCACGGCAGAGCTATGCAATGTTAAACTGGGTGTGCTATGCAAAATAAAATAATAAAATGTGACTGATAAAGATGATGAAAGCAACTATTAATAAATGATGAGGCACTGAAGAAGGCCCTGCTCATAACACTGCCTCATTTCATCTCTGAATGACCGTGTTTGGGAAATAATTGAGAATGGGAGGAGTGGAGTGAAATGACCAGTCACAAAACTAAGAGGCACAAGAACTGGGATCCACACTGAGGCCCATCCAGCATCTGGACAAACTCGGGCCTTTCCCAGGGCCCCATACTGCTCTCAGGCACATGCTTCCTGGAATGAGGAGATGCTCAGGAGCCTCTTAGATAGACGTCTAAGAAATGCTCTTGAGAGAAAATGTGCCAGAACAGAGGATACAGAGACAGCCAGCTTTTGGGCAAAGGAGAGGGAGTAAAACAAGAAGACGTATTAGCATTTGTGTTTTTAAATAATCACTCTGAGGATACAACAAAAGAATATCAACAAAAGCTGGAGGAAGGAAACAAGAACAGGGTTAACAGGTAAAGTATGAAGGTTTTAATTTTTGAATTCTGTGAATATCTTCCTCTAGGAAAAATACATTTAGTTTTCACCAAAGGTCATGCCATAGAAAGGTAACTGTGGGCCAGGGATACTGCTTGGTGACACGGAGCCTGCGTGGCAGCACAAGGTCCTGGATTCAATTCCTGATATCTAAATAAATAAATGTTACTGTGGCTATCCAGGAATACAGATGCCTTTCTGATGGGCACGGGAGACTTACCAGACTGCTAAAATGTGGATACTTTTATAGTCCATTTTTTACAAAAAGACAAAATATGGCTTTTAGTGTCAAATTGCTCATCAGGTTAAAGCTCCTGCAAGCAGGCACAGGGGCCAGGGGTTTGATCCCCAGGCCTGCCTTGCTGGCCCTGTCCTGAGGGCGTGCTCAGACTGCAATTGAGATGGGGTGTGGCGGTACGCACCTATAATCCTAGCTTTTGCGAGGCTGTAAACAGGGGGATCACTATAAGTAAGACCCTAAACACCCTGTAGACCCTTACTTAAAATACAAAAAAAAAAAAGAAAAAAATATATGTATTTTATATATACGGATATATATATATATATATATATATATACACACATATATACAGCTATATATATATATTTTTTTGTATATATATTATAAAATACCTATCTATATCTTTATAACCTCCACAATCCAATGAGGAGCCAACTACAATTCAGAAGGTCAGAGGTTGGCAGACTTCTGAAATGGTGGAGAAATTAACATTTATCAAGTACCCGCCTTGGCCACAGACTGCTTATTCAGGAAACGTGTCACAATAAAACACTCCCAGGCTTTCAGTCACTTGTGGGAGGGTCGTGCCTTACCTTGATCAAACTCAGACCCTTGCCGTTCTAGCTGTTTCCGTAGCTTCTCATTTGTTTTAATAGATTCTTCTAAACGTTTTCTTAAAGTTCGAATTTCCTGAATATGTTCCATTAGCAAATCTGCAGGAAGGAAGGACGTTTTTAATTTAAAGTCTGAAGCCCCCGACAAATTGAATAATTTATAGATTATGCAGAGATCTTGGAATTCCAAACAGCACTGGATGTATTAAGATAGCCGGCAACTGGCAACTCTTTGCTAGGCTGGGGGAGGCCGAGCCACTTCCCACAGCCTGCAGACACAGCTCTGTAATGATTCTCCGCAGCCTTCTATGAGGAAGCTATTTCACATCACACGGAAAAATTATATTCCATACAATTTTAATGCTAACTCTAATGTAGCCTTTATTCTCCTCAATATCAAATATTAATTTAAAATCTTCCTCATGGTGAAACTAACAGATCACTTTCAAGTCTGCCTGAATTGCCTCAGAGTTGATTAAACTACCTCCATAATGAATTCAGATATTTTCAAGACTAATTTTTTGAAAGGAATATGTTATCCATTTATCACTTATTAATTCAAGACTTAAAAATAAAGAAGCAAAACAATACCGGCAAGAATGCAATAAGGGTGATCTCAGGAGTGCATCCTGTTAGCCTGAATAAAAATGGATATGACCTTTCGAGGCTATTTATATCTTTAACCTTAGAAAAGTTCTTTTCCAGTGTCTTCACCAAATAATTCTACTTCTAGGACTCTACTTAAAGAGATCACGGAGACATTGACAAGTATTTGTCAGAATGCAAGAAAATGTTCGTCTCAGCATTGCATGTGATAGTAAAAGTGAAAATAACTCAAATTGTTAGACTGTAGTATATCCATTATGATGCAGTATTATACAACTACTAAAATTATGTTATGAACACCATATAATACCCTGGGAAAATTATGTTATTATGTTAAATTTTAAAATAGATATAAAATTTGTTACTTAACACAACATGTAAAAACTAACACAGGCAAGAAAGACAAACACACAAAAGAAGGAAATACACATAGGTATGAACAGCAGTTAATGTCAGGGTGATGGATTTTGGACTTTTCAAAATTCTGTATTACATTTTAACATAATCCTTAATGATAGATAAAAACTTTCAATTTCCAAATTTTCTAAAACAAGCACCTCTTATTTTCCATCCTGTCACAGCTCACTATAGCAAAGCAAGAGACAAGCATAGCTGCAACAGAGGTAGCTTTCTAGAGTCAGTGTTTAAAGCATAATCACATTAAGTATCCAAAGGCAAAACTAATGCCTTTAATTCATCAATTAGGGTACACTCAGTATGTCTTAGTAATGTTTGTTTTAAAACATTATACTAATGTTATAACCCAGTTTTAATTCCTCCAAAATGGCTTTCATTTAAAAGTAGCACAATGTTACAGATCTTTTCCTAATTAAATAGTAATTTTGCCATGAATTTGAATGTTTATGAGATGACTTAATTCCCAGACCTTCAGCTATCTCCTATTAATGCCAGAAGTGAGGCAAGTCCCCGGGTGGAATATCTGCGGTGTGTGCTGCAGCACAGCACCGAGGCTCTGCCTGTGACCCGGTCTCAGCCCATTCAGCCCAGTACCTCCCGTCCTGGCTTTCTGGCTTTGCCGCCCTGAGGTCTGCTCCCAACAGCTAGGCCAGAGTCAGTCAGCAACATTGTTACTGCAACCAACCTGTTGGCTGCTGCCTTCGAGGGTAGAAATACCTTGTGGCCATGAAGACGCCCACTTCTGCTAAGTCTGCCTTCAGGAGCTGGGCCAACACTTGAGCTGCAGGAATCTCGCCCAGTTGAACTGGACACCACTTATTAATTATGCAGCAACAGAGAGGGGAAGGAAACACAATACTCTACCAGCCTTTACAAACAGGGAGAGAAATGCCTCTCTTACAGTAAATCCTTCTGATAAATGTACTCTTTAAAAATCATAATCCTATAAGAAGCAATCACTACACATACATTACATGAACACACACACACCACCCACGCACCAAGTGTGTATCTTTTATCTAGTAGTTCCAGCTTAAAGAATACATCTTAAGAACATGACCCCAAATAAGTGAAAAGCTTCATGTTCAAATATGCTCCCTGCAGCACTGTTTACAACTGTGAATTCTGGAAATGGCCTTAATGTACAGCAGCAGGGGAACATAAGGAAATGCAGTGGACTCTCCTCAAGCCTCCTCAAAATCGACATTATCTAAACATGTCAGGAAGCTTCTGATGGGATGTTAAATGAGAAAAGAAAAAACACTAAACTATCTCTCTACGTAGATTATAAATTGACAAAAGGAAAAACAGATGCAGACAATAAAAGGCTAAGACAAATAAACCAAAGATAATGGTGGATACACTAGGGTGGCTGTACAGAGCACCATTTCCATTCGGGGCACAGAGCACTAAAGTCACGGGTCCCCGGAGAAACAGGCGCAGATGCCTACATGGCTAAGGAGGTGGGCAACGCAGCAGGGTGACAGCAGAAAAAGAGGGCTATCTCACCCTCCACCTGGCTCCACAACCCCCACTGCACTGAGCCTTCACAAAGGCCTCACTGGAGTGGTCTGGGGGCACTGGGAGGACTGAGCTCCACGCTAGGCTCACACAGGGGGTAGCACCAGGGTGATTGGGAAATACTTTGCAACCTGACCCAAATTCCAAGAAGCCAGAAAAGACTGAGAGAAATCAAGGAATCAGTAACCCACAACAATGCCAGAGGGATCCAGAGAGTCCAAGCAGGGTAGTCTAGGCACCTGGATGCAGGGTGAGCTGAATCACACCAACACCATGGGCTTCCTGTCCCAGGAAAATCTATACTGGCCTCTGGGGATCCAGGGAAACAGCAGGGGCCACGCTGGGTGCACAAGCCCCATTCTGGTCTTAGTGGCCCATTGGGTGGGGCTTCCTTAAAAAGTGGGACCTTGTTGCTTTGACAAGGCTTCAAATCTTTTAACACCAGGACCTATGTGACCATCAGTCAACAAAGAACTCTGGGCAGGAACACTGCCTGCTTTGTGCCGTGCAACCCATTGTGGCACCCATGGAACAAAGAAGAGAACAGGGACCTAGGGGAGGTCCAGACTCTGCACCTCCTGACTGCCTGCTAACTGCAGCCCAGGGCCAAACCTTCTGTAAACAGCTGGCCATGGCCGGCCATCCAGGCACATCACCTATGTGCTGTCAAGGCAAAGCCGGGCAACAACAATGCAGGTCACACACCCTGCATTGCCTAGAACATTTACTATCTTTGCCTTTATAGGAAGAGTTTGCTGATCCCTGGTCTATGCGGTGTGGCCTAGCCAATTAGAAATATACTGAATTACAAGCATTAAACCCTACATTTTACCCAAACAGGAAGGAAGCAAGATTCTAAGCATAGCCAAATGAGCTGGTCACACTTGTAATCTCGGCACTCAGGAGGCTAAGGCAGGACAACTGCTATAAGTTCAAGGCCTACCTGGGCCATACAGTGAGTTTGAGGTCAGGCCAAACTACACAGCAAGACTCTGAAGACCAAAAAGTCAAAAATAAACAAACAAAAAATGAACCAGCCAATGAAACAATAACAAAAAAGACTCCACATAGAGGAAAGGTGACAGGGTGGGGTAACTGAGGCGGCTCCTGGGAATACTTATTTTACCAGCTCAGTTCATGGTAGAGGCAGCACAAGGGTGTTAAAGTCTGAATGTCCATGTCTCCTGAAGCTTTTCCCACCAATGCGACAGAGTCAGGAGGTGGCCTCTGGAAGGTGATTAGGTCATGAACAGGACCCATGATCACTGCCCACTGCCCTTATGACAGAGATTCCAGAGAGCTCTCCTGCCTGCTTTCCTCTATGTAAGCAGCCCATAAGGAGACAGCAGTCTGACCTGGAAGGGGACCCTCACCAAGGACCCAACCATGCTGCCTAGCACCTTGAGCTTGTTCCAACTTCCAGAACCATGAAAAGCAGGTATCTGTTGTTGGTAAGCCACCCAGCCTATGGCTTTCTGCTACAGTAGCTTCAATGGATGGGCACAAAGGGCCTGGCCCATGTGCCAAGTGTCACACTAAGAGAAACAAAGCATAAGAGAAATCACAAACTTGTACTCAGACCAAATAATCAGAAGAGGGGGCTGAATAGTCTTGGATATGTACAAATCAAAGCAGAAGCAGCTTCAAAATAACACTGCCTTAGGATGAGAGAAACAAAAGAAAACTGACCGAATTGGCACTGACATTAGACTGCAGTGTTTTTCAGCCTGTCAAAACAGTATCATTTAAAAAACAAAAGTGACTTCTCCCCAGCCACCCACACTTCCACCACCACAGCTTTCTCCAGTGATAGAGACATCACCCCCTGGCCCACTGTGGCCTCCCTCTGAGGAAGTCCCCACACTCTGCTTATCTAGGCAAGGCAACAGGTATAGTTTAAAAGCAATCATGGTATGATGCCTATCAAGGCATAGCTTACCTTGAGAAAAATAGTTCATCATCATTTTTTCCTTCTTGGTCTCACTGTCTTGCTTCTGGTGTTGTGAGAGGGAAGACTCGGATAGTTCATCATCAGACAATATAGAGGCAGAAGGCTCAGAAGAGTCAGGCAGAATATGCTGGTAGGTTAAGTTGTCTTCTTCAATCCTTAACCATTAGGAATGAGAGATTCATCATTTCTCACAAGCCAGGGATACAGCTTCAGGACACTCAAGATTACCCTCCCTGCGTAACTCCCCCATGTTTGCAATTTACTCAGCCCTCTCATCTCCCTACAGGGCTAAGCCCTGGACATCTGAAACCTGAACAAGCTCCGCGGACTGTAATGTGGAGGCAAGAAAGAAGGCAGTGAGGGACCATGCCTGCCCTGGCTCTGGCTTGTAGGGGAACAAACAGAGAGGGCATGCATGGGTCAGCTACAGCACTCACCAAATGTTCATTCTGGACCAGACTCTGGATCTGACTGGGTCCTTACAGACACCCTCTGAGGAAGACAGTGCTACCTGTACTCCTTTGGAGCTGGGGAAACTGAGGCTCATCATAAAGCAGTCTCAGCTCATCAGAGCACCACTCCAATTTCCTTGAGGACTATCTGACTCCAAGTCTGGCCCAAAGCCATGAAACAGCCTTATGGAATTAAAACCCTCAAAGCCTCCCGGTCCCTAAGCAGTTCTAACAGCAGCACTCTAGCAATCATGCGGTTATTAACCTGTATTTCCCGAGGACCACCTATACCACTAGGAAAAACAACCCCAATGCTGTGAAAAGCCTACGTGAATCTCCATTATAGATAAGCTCCTTAATTTAAGCTCTTTGCTCTCCTACTTTTTCCTATTACTTCTTGTCGGCGGCCACAGTCTCATTATTCATGAGCTCAGACAAGAGCAAAGGAGTCCAAAGCTGCAACACATTCATTAACAGGTAAACACCAGATGCAACTGTGCCCAGACAGCGTGATGGATGCAGAGGCTTGCTGCTGCCTGCAGAAGTGCAGAGCAGGCCAAGGGCGCCCATTTAATTAGCTTGGGAGTGACCCTTTGAGTGCTAAGCCTACAGCTAAAAATGGCAAAAGAGAAGGAAAAGTAAATCAGTCAGAAATAGAAAGGGGAGACACCCTAGCTGAGGAGGCTGAGAGAGGCTCCCTGTCTTCCTCTAATGCATTCTCTGGACACACTCGGAAGTCTTCTCGGGGCTAGGACTTTGGTTCGTGGCATGGCACTTGCCTTAGCAGGAGCAACACCCTGGATCAGATCCCCAGAACCACGAAAATAAAAAGAGTAGTCTTCCAAATGGCCAATCTGATTAGGGCCAACCCTGCTTCTACCTTCCTCCCGTAGAAGTGCTAGGACTCTTTCACACAGTTATTTGAGAACCAGCCCACATGCCTCTCTGGCTTCACTGCTGCAAGGGGCCATGTTTTACCCGCCTCCAGCATGGATGCTGTCCTGGCTGCCCTGGGTCCCTTGCATTCATTACTTGGGGAGGCCCTCTGTGTCCTCTCCTCAGCTTGACAGTGGGGTGTGATCTTTCATTATGAGGGCAGAAATAATGGGTTGAAATGGGAGGGATCTTTGAGATACTGCAGGGAAGGAAGGAGCTTTTCTTTGAAACTCAAAGAAGCCCTGATTAAAATATCATCCAGTAAGCTGTGGTACCTCCCTGCCTGCTCAGTGCAACATGCTGGTAGCCTTCTTGATGCTAATAAATTAATTCTTGGGGCTGGCCTGATACTTTAGCAGACTAAAGTGCCTGCTTAGGCAGAGTGCAGCAGCCGGGGTTTGACCCCTGGCCTGCCATGCGGGCCCAGCCTGCAGGGTGCACTGAGACAGCAATTGAGACTAGGTGGGGTGGTGCACGCCTATAATCCAGTACTTGAAAAGCTGAAAACAGGAGGATCACTATGAGTCTAATCTACATAGTGACACCCTACAGACCCTGTAGACTCTATACAGAAATACAGAAAAAAAAATTCATTCTTCATCAAAAACTTAAGTGTATTTCTTTACTTTGCCCCTAGGACCCCAAAGGGCCATACCCCTAAAGAGAAGGAAGGTACCCCAGGGCTCGCATAGGCTTTAACAAGTGGAGGAGGGCAAGATCCTGGATTTTCAGCTGGCCAAGGAGGCAGGCTAAGAAAGTGTACAAACATGTGGTCTTTCCCTCAGAAGAGCAAAGAACAAGACGCAGGCTAAAGCACTGCAGTCGGACAGACTCGGTACAAGTCCTACCCCACCTCCCAGTGCAAGTGTGCAGACCTGACCCTAAATGGAAACAAAAATACTCTCTTGTAGGGTGAGAACAGATGTGGCACACCTATGGCAGCAGCCGACACACAGCGACACCCAGGCCGCCCGCACTAGGCAGTGCCTCTCCTCCTTTGCGGAGTCTGAGAGTGGGAAGGTGAGCGCAGAAAGTACTGCAGCACCACGGAATGGGGTCGACTTAACGCAATTAGGTGGCAGGCGCAGGGAGAGTAACAGACCCTGGGACGCAGTGGAAGAGCCACATCTATTTCCACTTCAGGGGACTTTGGGAAGGACTTCCATGCCACAGGAGGAGGGAGGGGAGGGTGTGGCCCGGGCACAGCCATAGCGGAACAACAGAGAGCCAGGGAAGTGGAGGGGGAGACGGGCCAGCCTGAAAAGGGCTCAATGCCAGGGCCAGGAGTCTGGGAGTTTTGTCTGACAAGGATCCAAAAGCCAAGAGAAGAAATCTGTCATGTGGTTCAAAGCACCCAACAAATGCCAGGAGTCACCTGAATGGCACACAACGTGAACAGGAGGCTATTGTCAACTCTGTACATGTGTACGCCTTGTTTAAAGCCACAGAAAATGGGAATATCTGTAAAAATCTGGCAGGAACCCAAAACTCTTCTCAGTAATTGCTGCCCACTTACCTCTCTGTTGGCTCTTTCTGGAGACTCAGTTCCATTCCAGCTGACTTCCCTGAAAGCAGACACAACATCAAGAAAGAAAGAAAATATTTTTCAAGTGTTTCCTAATAATTTCTGGCCCACACATTTGCAGGAGCACTGTTCCACTTGTTTAAACTCTCCTTACAACAGTTCCAGATAGTGAGAATGCGATTACCAGGAGTACAACTCAGACGGCAGGCACTGACTCAAAAAAGCAATCATCAAGGCAACCCTGGGTGCAGTTTCTTTTCCTTCTCTAAAACTCTAATACTAGGGCTGGCCAGATAGCTCAGTGGAATAAAGTATCTGCTTAGGCAGGCGCAGGGATGTGGGTTCAATCCCCAGTGTGCTGTGCTGCCCAGTCCCATTTCCCAGGTCTGCTGAGAGGGCAACTGAGACTGGCCGTGGTGGTGCACACCTATAATCCCAGCACTTTGGAGGCTGAAAATAGCAGAATCACTACCAGTTCGATCTGTGTAGTGAAATCCTATAGACCCAATATTAAATACATAAAAAAAAAAACTCTGATGCTATCAAATATACATATCGTAGGAAGAAGGCAACAGAACCTAAAAACCTTACTCTCTTCCAGCTACCCTCTGCAGACATGTAACTGTGTTGCTTGCTCTTCTCTCTTCCCATGCATTTGGGTAGAAATAAGGCTGCACGTCTTAACTTTCCCAAGTCTGTACTTCATTGTAAGCATTTCTTTTACAAAATTTGCTTTAGAAATACCAGTTTTTAATGCCCACACTAGTATTCCATGGTGGGCACCCATGTACCAGTTCTGCCAGTTCTTTACATGATATTTAGGTCATCTCCAAATTTTACTTTAATAAATAAATGAAATAAACATCTTTGTGCATACAGCTTTATCTGCATTTAAATTATATCCTTTGGAAAGACTGTCAGAACTAGGACTACTAGGAAAAGTAATATTTGAGTGCAGTTGAAAAAAAAAAAGAGCACTATGTACAGCAGGCAAAATGACTAAAGGAAATGACAAAAGAAAATAAACTACAGCTCAGGATGTTGTTGGGCAAAAGACGCTCTGCTCAATCCCTGCTTGAAAAGGAAGCATGAGCCCAGATTTCAAAGAGACTAACAACTTTATTTTAAAAATACTTCAGAACTCTGGAGATTGCAGGCCAGGATGAGCTCTTTGAAGAAACTGACACATGGCTAAAGAAAAAAACAAACACTTCTATAGCTGCACTTGAAAAATGAGACTATAATTAAACTGCACCCACACATACAATTTTTAAAACTACCCCTAAAAGGAAAATTTCTGAAGCCCACAGTGTAGGAAAAGAGCTTGCATGTTTGCTTTCTGTCTGTGGCTCTCCCCTGCAACTAGCAGGGCTGGCACTGACATCTAGGCCTCTCCAAGCCACCAGCCAGTCACCTGGGTGCCAAGAGCACATACATGACCTAACAAGGGCTCGACAGCAGCCTTCCACTGTGGGGCCTGTCACCACGAGGAAGGACTTAGCAGAGCTTCAGTACCCAGGCACTGGGCCAAGTGCGATTTGTTGATCACCGCTCTTGTCTTTCGACCCCGTAACAATCCCAGGCCCACAGCGTTGTCACCTCCATTTCCCAGAGAACAGCCGTATCCACCCTCCACCCCAGCTCACTCTCACTCTCCAGCACTTTACAAATCAGTAAGGGAGGTGGAGGCATCCTGAGAGCCAGTGCGATCACAACTCTATGCCTTTGATCTCTCAGTCACATCTTGGACCAAAGGGCATGGAGACAGCATGGTTTGCTTGAAGGAGGCAGAGGTGGACAAACCTCCACCAGAGGATGCGCTCCAGGGCCCATGTCTCTGTCCTCTGCATTCCTCCTCCACAAGAAATCCACATCTGATGGGGTCAGACTGCAAGGCCATGAATGAAAGTCCCAGACACGGACAAAGTCCCAGACAGCTATTGAAAGAACAACTCTAGCTGTCAACTTTTACCTCATGCCTGTACCGTGCCTGCAAGTCAACTCACCAGCACTCAGCAGACAGTGACATGCTGACCCATAGACCCTGAGGACGGGCCAGCTGCCCAGCCCACCCTCCAAAGATCTTAGGAGCCATCTGCAAACTACCAGGCAGAACCCAGGCAGCACCCACTTTACATGTACTCATTCTCCAAAAGGAAACTTCACAGGTCTGGACCCTGGGCTTGGGGTGCACATCAAACATGCTAAGTCCCCTGACCACAAAAGCTACTTAGAGCCATCACAGACCTCTGCTCCATTCCTCATAAAACCCATGACCACAGAAAGAAGTGCCCCAATGCCACCAGCAGCACAAGATTCCCCTTTTTCAAATAAAAGACCAGTTGGGGTACTTGTAATAACTCAACAGCGATTGTATTCCACCCACTCCCCTGTCACTACAGGGTTCTTTTAAAACTAAATGACAAATGGCTATTGTGGGATTCACAGGGAGATCATAACAACTGCCGCACTGACTTCCTCAGTGGAAACTCCCTTCACACAGGTGACAGGGTACCATCTGTTGGGCTTAGGATGCAGGTCATGAAAGTGCTGCTCCTGTCCCCCAGGCAAATCCTATTGTTGCACATAAAAGCTGTGTAGCTTGTGGCTGTCAGGTGGCTTCATCTTCTCAAATAAAAAAAAACCATTTAGCTATTCCCTTCCCATGCAAATAAGCAAGAAGACTTACTGTTGTGCAAGGCAGACTTGTGACTGGTCGGCCCACCTTGTAGGCCTCTCCACACTGTCCCACCCTATGCTCACTCGGCGGCCATGGCAGAGGCTCTCCTACAACAGTACTCCTCAGCTTACACCCACAAGTCCTGCAGACACAGCCTGGCCTCAGTGCTGCTCTCTCTCCTGCTCACATCAGAGTGGACATTCAGCATCTGCCAGAGGACCGGGCTAGACACTGAGGACAGACACTGAGGATCCACAGATGAACACAAATCCACCCTGCCCTCCATGAGTTCACATGAGAGTGGGGACACTGAGCCCAAAGGCAAGAGTGTAACAGTGCTGACACTGAGAAGCAGGGAAAGCAACTGCAGATGGCCATTGGCGTAAGCATACTGCGGCCTGGGTCATCAGGGAAGATGTGGAGGGGGTGAAGTACAGCTATGCCTTTGAAGTAGGAAGAACTGCTTTATAATGGAGAGGAGGAAAGAGGCCATGGGAAGGCAGGTTCCAGGGGTGTGTAGGAGTCAAAATCCTCCATTTGATCCGAAGGCCTAGAGCACTCTGCCAACTACACCATGTGTACCCTGTCATCATAGTATCACCTCCCAACCTCCTACTATTTGCTGAGAAGGACACCAGACACTCTAAATAATCTCATTTAATCTTCATGAGCAACTCTGTTAAGACAGGTGCTACTATTTCCAATATTTTTAAATCTTTCTATTTATTTGGTACAGGGTCTCACTAGACAGCTTAGACTCATAGTGATCCCCCTATCTCAGCCTCCCCAGCACTGGGATCATAGGCATGTGCCACCATGCCCTGTTTTGGTGGTGGGCACACCGTGCCCAGGGTTCCAGAGCCAAACAACATGTGGTACTGGGGATCAAATCTGGGTCCTTGTGCTTGCCAGGCAGGCACTTGAACCACTAAGCTATCTCTCCAGCTTGGTGCTCTTATTTCTACAGAGATAAAATGACACTTAAAGGGGTAAAATACCTGTGACGCTGGAGTTCAAACCCAAGTATTTGACTCCAAAAGTCCTTTCAAGGACTTGGGATGGTCTCTACCACATGGCCATATGAATATTAAGTGTGAGCTGCAAGAACTCATGAAGAAAGGGAACCAGAGTCTCATCCCCGTAGGGTGAACAAGGAAACATCCCGAGAGGTGGAATCTCTGACAACGCAGGAGGTGGACCACCTAGAGAAGGGGACTGGGGCAGTGAACACTCAGGGCGGGGCAGCTGCAGGCCAGGCCCACGGAGACATCTGACGGTGCACCCAGCTTGACAGGAGTATAAGAAGCTGGCTGGTGGTTAAGACAGGTTATGGAACCAAACTGCCTGGGCTTGAGTTAAGGCTCTGCTACTTACTGCCTGTGTAACTCTAAACAAATTAATCTCTCTGTTCCTTCTAGCAAATGAGAATGCTTCATAATAGCTCCTTGTGGGCCAAGACCAATGCCTAGCACAGACCAAACACTCACCAAGACCAGGGTTCCTCATTTCCTAGCCTCATCACAGGAGGACAATCTAGAAAAGGGAGATTGGGAAAAGCCTGCAGAAGAAACAAGTGCTTCAGGCTCTTCCCTGTCAGCAAAGAGGACCAAGGCCAGGGATTCCTACAGTTGTCTTCTGCTCCTGCAGCTAAACACTGGCACCCCGGGGTAACTTGCTGAGGGACTTTCCTATAAGCTTCCTTGTACCTTTCTCGAGCTTTACTCCAAATATTGCCTTCCTTGTTTACTCATCTGGCCCAGGGAGGCACCAGAAGCCAGTATGTGATGGAAAACACAGTTGTAACACCCATTCCTAATCTACACTGGATCTCAGCCTTCTTGGAGAATCTACAGTTAGTCTCACCACAGAAAAAGGGTCATATCCACAAAGTCCTACAGAGCTCCAGTCCCAGGGAATCCCTAGTTTAGTGGTGCTAAGGAAAAATCCCTACCCCTTCTAACCAGGAAGAAGATACATTTATTTCTTAGGTTCTACCAATTAAATATTATGAAAGAAATAGTGAAGACATGCACAAAGATGTCAATACCACCTTTTTATAACAGCCCCAACTTGGACACAACCTAAACATCCCCTTAATGGCTAAACGAATTATGGTACAACTATATAGAAAAAGGCTCTGCAGCCACTAATACAATATATGTTATCTATAGCTGAACAAAGAGAGAGGTTGCAAGCAGTCCCATTGCTATAAGCAATCCACATGTATTTTAAAGATCTGGACATATAAACTGCAGGGTGAATGATACAATTTTAGGAGTATTTGCTTATCTATTATTCTACTATAAAGGTAGTATTTTGTAGATTGCACAAAGTTGATATTAAAATTTTTCAGAACTTATCCCATGCAACTGGCACAAATACGAAACTTCATTAGACACTTGTTTCATTACACAGGAGCCAGAACCCTGAGATGGCAGCCACCAAAGACCCAGCTCCATGATAGATTTTATTCTCTAAGAACAGAAGCTGTTGTGAAGTTTCAGGGACTTTACATCTTTTGTGGAAGGAAACAAAGCTTTGTTTGGTGTTGTCTGCTAAGCCCAAAGTGCCCCTGCCCCCAGAAGCCACAGGAAATGGGAAATGGGCTCTGCTGGGGTTTGGCCAAGTCAATCAATATTTGAGAAGACAAGGGCTGGATGGAGGGGGTGGAAGGCAGCAGTGCCAAAGGTGCTCTCCCTGTGGCTGCCCATAGCTGCTGACCAGGGGGAGGGCTGTGGGCAGAGAAAAGAGGGTAAGAGAATACCTGTGCCTAAAAGATACAGCTCCCTCAGTCACCCAGTTATTTTCTCACTAATAAAATGAAAAGTAGCGTATGTGGAAAATCTTGGCTATGAGACAGTGCTTTTTTAAAGCTGAGAAAAACCAAGTGTTCTCACACCCTGCTCCTTAAACAGTCTGGGGAACTAGCACCAAGAAAATTGGTCCACAGCGTGTCTTCCGGTCTGAGCACTGCCTAGGCTCAGATGGGCTACCCTTTCCACCCCTTGCTTGGAAGGGAACTGAACATACATGGGGCCTCCCAGACCATCTGTGCTGTACATACAAAGAAAGGGGAACAGAAGAAATTCTGGCTCCACCCTTTCTCTGGGCTGGGAGCACCATGGGCTCCTTGATTAAACCTGTTTTTTGCTGATGAAACAAGTACTTCTCCCCCACAACCCCACCTAAGCACAAACATGAGGAAGCGCTCAGTACACCAGGGCCAGTTTTGCACACAGATCTAGGGCTTCAGAGACGTTATTTAATTTGACTCTTAATGGCTATGTGAATTAGGTGCTCAGCTTACGGATTAAAAAATGAAGCAGTTATCAAATGGGGAGCCAGAGCCCTAATCCACCACCCTTGCATGAGGCTATATTCTTCACTTTGAGATCACATGCTTGGATGTGCAGGGCATTATTCCTAATCCCCAGTGTAGTGGTTGATATGTTGTCTAAATCTGGCTGAATCTACTCTTCCCAGTTCTGGGCTGTAGAGGGCTTGCCCTGGGGTGTGATTGGTTCCACCCTGAGGTATGATAGGTTCTAACCTGGGTGCCACTGGTTCACCCCTGGGGTGCTATTGGTTCCACCCTAGGGCACCAAGGGTTGCCCCAGAGTGACTCAGCACAAAAAATGTATATAAAGGAGTTGAAGAAGGCTCCAGCCTGCCGCCCTAGCCCATATCCATGGAGAAGTCCCAGTCTTTGGAGGAGCTTGATCTTCACAGTTGCACCACCTTTTTTTTTTTTTTTTTGTGGAACCAGGGACTGAACTCAGGCCCTTGCATTTGCCAGGCAAGCACTTATTCTATTGAGCTAACTCCCTAGCACTACTTTGGCAGAGCTCTGGTTTTCACAGTGGAGCACTAGCCTTCACAGTCAGTGTAGAAGGAAGAGAGAGGCTTGATGGATGCTGTAGCTGTTGCTCTTCCTCTGCTCTTCGTTGTTTTCCGCTGCCATGAACTGCTGTCATTTGCCTTGGAGCCACTTAAACCTCCACAAACTGTGAGCTAAATAAACCTTTCCTTCCTTCATTTTAAGTGTCGGGTATTTGTCCCAGCAGTGAATAAAAAGTAACTAAGACTTCCTCTCAGTGGGACACATGCTCCACACTACAAAATGGGATTCATTACTCACTCATTTGCTGAGCCTCTCAAACAATATGCACTGAGTGACAACTCCGTGCAGACAGTCTGTGCCCTGGTGCTACAACAGCACACGTCGGGCATGGCACATGCAGCCAAGTGGAGCTTGCCATCTAGCAGAGAAGCAGAGCTCCAACAGATGAGTGTTGCGCAGACAGAGTGAGCTAACAGCAGGATAAGTGGGAGAGGAATGGTCATGATGGGATGGGGCCTTGTTCCTTCATGCAGAGTTGCCAGAGAGGAGCTACCTGACAAAGTGGCAAAGGGAAAGGGGATGAGGAGCACCAGAGAGAAGAGAGTGCAAAGGCCTGAAGAAAGGGCACAGTGGAAAAACAGCAGGATCAGGGCAGACTGCCATGGGAACTGGGGGAGCCAGAGGGGCTGTTGAGAGATGAAGTCCATGACACAGCTGTCCCAGCACAGGCTGAAGGCCCTCATCTGCACTTTCACACAGAACACAAAGGAAAGCCTGATTTCTGAGCAGAAGGGACACAATCTGATTCACATGTGAAAGTCACTCAGAAGAGTACATGCAAAGTGTGCTGCAGGGGGCAAGGGCAGAAGCACAGGCCAGCAGCCAGCAAGCTGCAGGGGCGGCAGGGTGGGGGCGTGATGCCTATCCAAACACATGCTGAGGGAAGGCCAAGCTTAAGGGTAGCAGTGGGCAAGGTAGGACATGAATGGGGTTGTCCTTGAAGCAGTGAGCAGAGCACCTCCCTGAGGTCGGGGACCCCACTACGGCAAGCTCTGACGTGGAGACAAGTGCTATTCATTGAACTTTGCAAAGTAGAGGTATCAGTGACAGGCACAGTATGTTGGGGGTGAGGCTAGGAGCACTAAAAGCCCAATCCTAATGGCTTTAGGAGAGAAAAGGAACTGGAAAGTAATACCGCTGGGTATAAAGGAAAGGGACAAAGGTAACAACTCCAGGGTGTGCAGCTCAGTGGCACCACAGTTAGTGAGTATGTGGAAGGCCCGAGGTCTGACTTCCAGCACAGAAAAGGACATCACAGCGGCAACTGAGAAGGACTGAAGTACTGGCTTTGTCACTGCATTTATGCACTAATGTTTCTCATATTCAAACAATTAAATCAACAGGGACACAGGGTTAAAATTAAAATGGAATCTAGGTAGAGACAAAGGAAGCTTGTATTTCCAATAAATAATGTGATAACATATGGAGAGAATGAAATCAAGTACCTTATTTATTTATTTATTTATTTACTTATTTATTTTTGGTACACAGTCTTGCTACACAGCTGCCTGTCTCAGTCTCCCCAGTGGTGGGGTTGTAGGCATGTGTCACCATGCCTAGTTCCAGGGCTGGCACAGCACACCCAGGGTTCCAGGTCTGGCACAGAATGTGGTACTGAGGATCAAACTCAGAACCTTGTGCTTGCCAGGTAGGTACTTATGCTGCCAAGCTATCTCCCCAGCCTTCAAATTCCTTTTAAAAATCACTATCTAACTATACACCATTGGCCTAAAACCAAAAAGAACTGCAAGCAAATTGTGGAACTCTTCTAGCAGGCCTTTCATAGTGGTGTGGCTGGAGCAATTCTGGAGTCACTTCTGCATATCACAGAGATGAGCAAATCAGTAGCTAGACTGAGGCTGTGGGCACTTTCTTGGCAAAAGCAGGCAGCTCACCTCAGCCAGTCAGGAAGTTCATCAGGAGGAAATAAAAGATAATCCAAAAAACATGGGACTGGCCTGAACTCCTCAAGTAGACAAATGTTATAAAAGGTAAAGAAAGGGTAAGGAACGGCCCAGATTAAACAAGTTCAAAGACAGATGACAAAGACACCCAGGCAGGGGAAGGCTTGCAGTGGGCCTAGTTTAATGGCAGAGGATTTGCTTAGCATGTGCAAAGCACTAGGTTTAATCCCAATAATGGGGGGAAAAAAGTAACATGGGGTGAGACTCTCCATCAGAAGCAGGAAAAAAAACTTGCATAAACACTGTTGAATCAATTATAAAAATCTGAATACATACTATATTAAAAAAGTAGTATTTGATAATCATACAGAAGAAAATGGCCTTAGCCTGAAAAGCAACCTGGAGTAGCTTAGGGGAAAGGGCTATCACATGGCTGGTAAGAGCCAGCAACATAATATGTATGCGGAGAGAAAATAAAACCAATATGGTAAAACGTTACTAACTGATGAAGCTAGATGAAGAATGAATAGGAATTCTTTGCTATAGTATTAAAAATCATCTAAAATTTATGTGATCGCTGCGCCACAGAGACCTTTCCCAGCATTCCCCAGTCCTGCCCCGCAGCCCCAGACCCAACACAGCCCGCCCAATAAGTAAGAACTCCAGGCCCACCACACTAGAGAAACCTTTCCCAGCATTCTCCGGTCCTACCCCAGACCCATCACAGCCTGCCCTGTAAGTGAGAACATCCACCACTCTTTTGGGAGCCCTGCACACTGCCAAAGCCCAGGCCTGGTGAGTGTGTGAGAGAGCTTCTGTGCTCTCCTGACCACTCCTATACCCCTCCACACCCAGCCCAGGCCTGGCATACTGGCCTGGGAGAAACTCTGAGGCTAAAGTCCTTGTACTAAGACTAGGGTCAAAACCACGCAGCTAATTCAAAATCGGCTCACCTTTAAGGATAGCAACAGAAAGGAGGTCAGCACAGCAGCCAGACCCAAGCCAGGCAAAGCTACATGAACTAAAATTTGGTGTAACTAGGATGCAGGAAAATATAATCCATCACATGCAAGAAGAGGCCAAGATGAACAATGGGAGATTAATAGGCATCAATGAGAATGAAGGAGTGAACACAAATGATATAAAAAGAAAGAATATGGGCAGAAATAATCACAGAAAACTTCCCAAATATGAGGAAACAATCTAACATTCAGTTAACTGAAGCACACAGAATGCCAAATAACTTGAACCCAACTAAAAACACACCGAGACATATAATAATCAAGATCCCAGAAATTCAACACAAGAATACTATACTGAAAGCTGCTAGAGAAAAGAAGCAGATCACATTCAAAGGAAAACCCATCAGAATTATGGCCAACTTCTGTTCACAAACCATGAACGCAAGGAGAGCATGAAGCACAGTACTTCAAGTCCTCTATGAAAACAAATTCCAACCTACACTACTATACCCTGCAAAACTCTCTTTTAAGTTTGAAGGAGAAGTGAAATACTTCCATAACAATGAACAAATAAAGAATTTCATGATGACAAAACCATCCCTCCATAGGATACTGAAAAGTGTTCTAGAGAGGGACCACAATGACCAGAACTCCACTAATGAGAACAGAAAGAAGCAACTAAATAGGGCAAACAATTAAACACAGGACAAAAAGGAGTTAACAACAGCAGGTAAATAACATGACAATCATAAGTCAACACATTTCTTTTTTCTTTTTCTTTTATTTATTTTTTTTCCTTTATTGAAGTACAAATATCAATCAGACAGTTTTAAGACACCTTAACAAGACAGATTCGATGAATTAATACATTGCAAAACTGTTTTCATACTGTTTTGGTATCGTACAAGGTGCATACATGATATTATACTTACATACATTATTACAGCAGATGTCTCTTATCAGTAAATTAAGAGTGTAGCTGTTTACTTATCTTATTTTTTATACCTGATTACATCAAAAATTTAATAATTATTTTCCTAGTGGATGACCATAGTACTAGAAGCCAACATAATATCCTGTCCAACCACCATTAGTGCAGATCTTCCCTCTCATAGGATTATGTAGAAGCACAGCATTATCTACCCCAACTGTACTGTCTATACACACACATCATGATTTTTTCTTTCTATACCCCTTCCTTTGTCTACACCTGTCAAAGGTGGGTACTCCATTGTCATTCAACTAACTTAGGTGTTTGAACTCAAAAACACAATCCAACACAGTCCAGCATTCCACAACATTAGTGAGTTATTCAAAGAAGTTGTCGACCATAGCCATTTACAGCTCAGCTTACTATTATGACCCCGCAATGTATACTTCATTTTTATACTTTTCTGCTGGATGGTTAAGACCTAGATAGAGCAAGACTTATATACCAACACATGTACTTTATGTTTCTTATGTGGTCAGTGAAGTTCCCTCAGGGTTTATCTTGTAGTCCTGTACATTATTCTGTAGATCCCTTATCTGTGTCATCCATGTGGATGAGTCATGGCCAATGCTTGACCAGTTTGCTCTCTGTGAGAGCCTGAGAGAAAGTTTTCTCTCCATGTGACTCTCCCCAGGCACACTATAGAACTTCAATCACTTTCCTCTGTGGCTCCATAATCTCTTTGTTCAGAAAATTTGGAGCTCACCTGAGTTTCATGATGTTGCAGTATAGGTTCTCCTATGTCCTGAGTCTTCACTGACCTTGGAAGGCTAGGGCCAAAATGTTGGCTGGCCTTGTGGCTCTTCTATTTCTCCAACTCTGACTTGTGATCTTAGGTTGTTAACCATCCAGAAGAAAAGCTGATTAGTATCCTGCAGCATATGCCATTCACTTTGCCTTATCTGACTCAATTGATTTTAGTTGTTGTTGTACGTTTCCTTTTGTATTTCTGCTTTTTGCTTGTTATACTAGGGAGACTATATGATATTTACACATGTGTGAAAGGCAACCACGGAGCTCAGCTCAAACATAATGTGTTTGGTTTTTTTGTTGTTTTTTTTTGGCGGAACCGGGGATTGAATTCACATCCTTGCACTTGCCAGGGAAGCGCTTATTCCACTGAGTCATCTCCCTCGCCCAACACATTTCAATTATAACCATCAATGTAAATGGACTCAATTCACTAATTAAGAGAAATAGACTGGCACAGTGGATTAGGAAACAAAAACCAACACTATGCTGTATACAAGAAACACACTTAACTCAAAAGAACTTTAATAGGCTTAAAGTCAAAGGATGAAAAACAATACTTCATGCACTAGCACCACAGAAAAAAACAGGGGTAGCAAACTTGCTCTCAGTCTCAACCTCAAGCCAATAGCGATCAAACGAAATAAAGAAGAACACCACATGCTGGTTAGGGGAAGAATTCAACAGGAAGAGGTAACACTCATAAGTATGTATGCACCAAACACAGGAGCAACCAACTATGTAAAACAAATCTTAATGGACATGAAACACCTAAAATCCAATGCCACAATCTTAACAGGAGACCTTAAATACCCCCCTTAAACCACAAAGACAGGTCAACTAGACAAAAAACTAGCGAAGTAGTAGAACTGAACCAGAGCCCAGAACAAATGAACTTGGGGGACATATATAGAGTGTTCCACCCAACCGCAGGTAAATTAACATTTTTTTCAGCTGCACATGGGTCATTTTCTAAAATAAGCCATATATTGGTCCAGAGGTCATGCTTAAGTATATGCAAGAAAACAGAAATTATCCCATGAATATTATCTGACCATAGTGCAGTGATACTGGAAATAATGACAAAAGAAACCAGAAAAACCTGCTAAATTCATGGAAATTAAACAACACCCTATTCAGCAATCAATGGACTACAGATGAAATTAAACAAGAAATTCAACAGTATCTACAGTTCAATGAGAATTCAACCACAACTTATCGGACTTTATAGGATGCGATGAAAGCAGTTCTCAGGGAAGTTCATAGCTATGAACTCACACATTAGGAAAACAGAATGGGAACAAATAAACACACTAATGTGACACCTCCAACATCTAGAAAAGAGCAAACCAAACCCAGAGCCCAAAGATGGGAAGAAATCATAAAGATTAGAGCAAAAATTAATTCAATTGAGACAAACAAAACAGTTCCAAGAATCAATGAAACAAAAAGCTGGTTGTTTGAAAAACTAAATAAAATTGATAAGCCACTTGCTAACCTAATGAAAAAGAGGAAAGAAAAAATTCTAATACAAACAATAAGGAATGAAAAGGGTACAATCACCACAAAAACAGTGGAAATTCAGAAATTATCAATAGCTACTTTGAGAATCTTTATGCTCACAGAATAGAAGACACAGAAGAAATGGACAGATTCCTTGAAAGGTACAAATTACCAAAACTGAATCAAAAAGATAGAACAACTCTCAATAAACCAATAACAGCCAATGAAATACAAAATGTAATAAAAAGTTTGCCAACAAAGAAAAGCCTAGGTCCCGATGGATTCAGAGCTGAATTATACAAGAATTTTAGAGAAGATATAATCTCTACACTCCACAAACTCTTCAATGAAATTGAAAAGGAAACAGTTCTTCCAAAATTATTCTTGGAGATGAGTATTATACTGATTCCAAAACCAGAGAAAGACACAACTAAAAAAGAGAACTACAAGCCAATCTCCCTCATGAACATAGATGCAAAGCTTCTCAATAAAATCCTAGCAAACAGAATACAGCAAATAATCAGGAAGATCATATACCATGACGAGGTAGGATTCATCCCAGGGATGCAAGGATGGTTCAATATTTGAAAATCTATAAATATAATACACTGCATCAATAGAGTGAAAACTAAAAACCACATGATGCTCTCAATTGATGCAGAAAAGGCTTTTTACAAAGTCCAACACTTATTCATGTTCAAAATCCTTCAGAAAACTGGAATAGAAGGTCTCTACCTCAATTTCATAAAAGCCATCTATGACAAACCAATGGCTAATATAATTCTAAATGGGGAAAAACTGAAATGTTTTATTCTTAGATTTGGTGCAAGACAACGATGTCCTCTATCACCCCTCCTATTCAACATAGTTTTGGAATCATTAGCTATAGCTATAAGACATGAGGGAGAAATAAAAGGAATAAGAATAGGTAAAGAAGAAGTTAAATTATCACTGTTTGCAGATGACATGATGCCTTACTTGGAAGACCCAAAAAATTCCACCAAGAAGCTACTAGAATTGGTACACAAATTCAGTAGCATAGCAGGACACAAAGTCAATACTTAAAGTCAATAGCATTTCTCTGCACAGACAATAAACACACTGAGAGGGAAACTACAGAAATAATAACTTTTACAATAGTACCATGGAAAATGAAATATCTTGAAATTCATCTAACTAAAGAAGTTAAAGATCTTTTCATGGAAATTTATAGTACTCTTAAAAAAGAGATCATAGAAGATTTCAGTAAATGGAAAGATATACCCTGGTCCTGGATAGGAAGAACCAACATCGTGAATATGGCCATACTACTAAAACTGTTGCACAGATTCAATGCAATCCCTATCAAACTACCAACAAAATACCTCCCAGACCTACAGAAATTATTCTTACAATTTATTTGGAACCAGAAAAGATCTAGAATAGCAAAGGCAATCCTGGCCAACAAATATAAGTCAGGAGGCATTACAATTCCTGACTTGAAATTATACTACAAGCTGCTGTGTTAAAATCAGCATGGTATTGGTAACAAAATAGATAGGAGGGCCAATGGAATAGACTAGAAGATGCAGAGGCCTCTATGAACACACTCAACCACTTGATCTTTGACAAAGGGGCCAAACATGCTTACTGGAAGAAAGATAGCCTCTTTAACAAATGGTGCTGGAAAAATTGACTCTCCGCATGTCGAAAACTAAAACTTGACCCAGGTCTATCACCATGCACTAAGCTAAAGTCAAAATGGATTAAAGATCTTAACATTAAAACAGAGACACTCAATCTCCTGGAAGAGAAAGGAGAAACTCCTGAAGACATAGGGGTAGGCAAAGAGTTCATGAACAAATATGTATTCTCATGGGAAACACTTGAAAGAGTTTAAGTTTCTGCATGTCAAAAGAAATTACCAACAAAGTGAAAAGACAACCCACAAATTTAGAAAAAATCCTAATTCATAAGCACTCAGACAAAGGTCTGCTCTCTAGAATTTATAAAAAACTAAAAAATATCTGAGTTCCTAAATCTAAAGACCCAATCCAGAAATGGGCATCTGAGATAAACACACACTTCTCAGAGGACAAAATTAAAGAAGCAAATAAATACATGAAAAAATGCCCCATATCACTAGTCATCTGTGAAATGCAAATTAAAATAGCACTGAGATACCATATCACCCCAGAAAGAATGACTATTATAAACAAATCAACCAACTACAAATGTTGGAGAGGTTGTGGGGAAAAGGGAAGACTTCTCCACTGCTGGTGGGAATGTAGACTGGTGCAACCATTATGGAAATCAGTGTGGAAACTCCTTAAGAAACTAGGATTGGAAATCCCATTCAAGCCAGTTATACCCCTGCTGGGAATTTTCCCAGAGGAACTAAAAACATCCTATCACAGGGATATATGTGTACCTATGCTTATAGCAGCACAATTTGTGATAGCAAAATCTTGGAAACAACCAAGATACCTGTCACATGAGGAATTGTTAAAAAAAGATGTGGTATTTTTATACAATGGAGCTGTAAAGAATGATAAACTCAAAGCCTTCATATTTATGTGGATGCCATTTGAAGGCATACTTATAAGCAAAATAAACCAGACCCACATGTGCAAATATCGTAGTCTCCCTAGTATAACTCAAAAGAAGAACTGCAAATAGAAATGTGCAACACAATTAAAAGGAAAGCAAGAACTTGAGAATTGGACAATAAGGAGAGGGCAAGGAGAATCGCTGAGAAACATGACAGAGGCAAGACCATTCACTTATACACACTAGATGGGTAAAACAATGATCCTGAGAAACAACAGCAGGTTTTTGAAACTAGCAGTTAAGTGGTAGGATTCTCACCCCGACTAACTATATATGCTGATACCTGTGAGCCAAGCAACCACACTGAATTTAACGAAGTGTAATAGAAGGGTCACACTCCAAATGCCTGCTATTCTGGTCTTCTAAATATGTACTTCTTGTCATGACATACCAGCTTTTACTATAGTGCCCTTTTTTAAAGGGTAGTAAATGAAAAATAAGACAAAAAAATGTCACAAGACAGTCCTGCTACAATGCTACTATGCTGTATATGGATGGATTTCTAAATATCTATATAAATATGTGTAACTGTTCTTTCCTAAAAAATAAAAAAAATTTTACTTAAATAAAAAAAACAAAAATTATGTGGTAACATTGTTAAAATAATAGCACGCGCCAAGGTGGTGGCAGGCACACACAGCTGCAGCTCCTAAGGAGCCAGGACCAGCAGACTGTTTGAGACCGTAAGTCTGAGACAGCCTGGGCAGCACAGCAAGACACTGTCTCAAGAGAGCAAAGGGGCCAGCAAAGAACCCAACGGATTAAAGAGCCTGCTTCGGCAGACTCAGGAGCCAGGAGTCTGATCCCAGGCCTGCCCTGCCAGCCCCTCCCCAGGAAGTGCTGCGGTGGCCACGGATCCTGGGCATGGTGGCACACGCCTGAATCCCCGCACCTAGGAGGCTGCAAACAGGACAATCACTATGAGTCTGAGCTACACAGTAGGACCCTGTAGACCCTGTCCTAAATAAAAAAGAGAGACAGAAAAAATAGGAGGCAGGAGAAAAGGAAAGGAAGAAAATACCTAGTATACAGCAAAGATTTTAAGATTTTCTTTCATGCTTTCTCAGTTACTCCTGATCCTTGAATATATTTGAAACTATTTTATTTTGGTTTTGGTTTAACACACATGAGTGTGTACACAGACACACACACACACACACACACACACACACACACACACACACCATTTTTCTAGGTAACACAGAAGAATGGACAAGCACTCACACACCTTGCTAGTCCGGCCCCAAAGGCATCTGACCTGGACCTGTGGCTTGGCACGGACCAGAAGCCACATGCACGTAGCCAGTACCAAAAGCAGTGGCCAGGGCCTTCTGCTGTCACCTCGCCAAGGCAGAGGTGAGAGGGGAAAGCAAAGCCAACGCATCACTTCCTCTCAGGCCCACTCGGGAAGTCCCAGGTCAATCACTGACTTCTCAGAACACGCCCCCATTCTACCTACCTCTGAGGAACAGCCCCTCCAATTGCTCTAGCAGCTCTGCACACTGACTCAGCTGGTCCTGGAAACCCACAGCCATGCAGCTGTCCACATCGCTGGCCTGCAGCAGCTCTGCAAATGCTGCAATCATGGTGTTCATGTGCTGACGGTAAATCACACAGATGCCGTGGCCGTCCTTAATCTGTTGTCGCTGAAGGGAGAGCTCCCTGGCTTGGGACTGAACCAATGAATCGTAACTGATAAAAAAAAAAAAAGAGGAAGAAAATGCTTGTGTCATTTTAGAATTGAATTTTTGTGACCTTATGCTAATTTAAAATATGAAAGACCAAACTTTTTTACCTGCAGCTGTACAAGCATAGTTTTAGAGAAACTGACACTGTATAAATCCACTCCTTCAAGATTAAAGAAAGAGGCAAAGAGCTGGAACAACCTCTTCTACAATAGTTTTAACATTATAGAGCCCAATTAAAATATAAATTGGTAAGGACTCAAGAGAACAACTAGTTTTATTATGAACTATAGAAACAAGTGTCCCAAGTACTCATGGGCCCACCAAAAATTCTCTTGACTTTCAAAAGAAAAGGTATAAGACAGGACTTTCTCCTCCAGGGAAAGGTCAGAGGACTGTCATACTCCTAGCCACCACTTGCAGGGTACACAGGACCTGTCAATCAATGACCGAAGTAATTCATATGAGCTGTCTGATTCGCTTAGATTTCTAACAAATGCTTTACTGCTTCCTTTCATAGGAAACGAAAGTGATCACAACGTTAAGTGGTGGGGAAGATTTGGGATTCACACACAGCTCTATCGTGCAATCTGCCTCCTTACCAACAGGGCTGTCTTTTCCTATTTGGCCCCAGGAGTGTTAGCTGGAGCTGAGGAGACAGCTTGGGGGCAAGGGGCTAGCATCAACTGTGACCACAGTCACCTGGCTCCAGAGTCGGCATCACTTCAGTTCCCTGAAATGACAACAATCTATGGGTCTGGAGAGCCTGTGACCAGTGCCAGGGGAGGGGCTGGCTTAACAGAAGAGGAGGAGCATGGGTACTAGACTGTGACAACAGGGACATGAGCCCTGGAGCAGCTCTGACAGCCCTAGAATACTCCCAGACAGGTCACAGCTACCTGTGTGAGGCTCCTTACCTACAGAGGAGCACCTCATGTTCAGCATTTGGGGGATTAAATAAGAAAAGTTCCATTAACCAGGGGCCTGACATAGCAACGCATCAGTAAATGCAAGCTTTCTTCAATCTCCTTGCTTGAGAAGTCTTTAAAAACTTGCTCCGGCTCCTGACAACTCAGAATAATGCGCTTGTCTCAAGTTAGTGATGAATGAAGGTCAAGTTTAAAAATGACCCCATTTTTGCCATATCTCATGAAACAAAACTGTAGATATTTTACCCATAAGGCATTATCTCCATGACCTAATATAGACTTATTTTTCTAAGATGACCTGAAAGGGTAAAGATATGAAAAATATTTATATTCCTCCCACTCTGCCTAGGACATCAGTTTTCATTTCATAGTGCAGCAAAAGCCTGTAATAGAGTCCAAGAATAAACACAGCAGTAAAGCTGCTGCGCTGTAATTCACCAAGCGACTGGCATGAAACCTTTACCGGAGGCCCCGGCCCGAGGAGTTGAACTCTGCCTTGCCAGTTTCAGAGGATGCTCAACTCATGACTGACGACACTTTGTGGCTGCAAGTTTCATTCCTGCAAGTTTCATTCAGGCCTGGCTCCCTGACCCCCACCACAAAGCCTTCCCCAAAGCTATGCAACTGTGCAGCTCCCCGCCAGCCCTGCCTGCCCAGTCACAGCACTGGTGGGCTGCAAACTTACACAGTGGAGAAGGCAAAAATGGAGTGTACCTTGAGGGTGAGAGATCTCTGAACTTATTCTGCATGTTATGGATTTCACTGAAGAGTTCCAGGTTCAAATTCTGCTCCTTCTGCAGCTTATACTCCTGCTCTACCAGCTGCTGTGGCTCAAGGCTTTTCAACATCCTGCCATCAATCATTTCTGGGGATAACGGATGGAGGATTTTCATATGTTTTACATACTGTACTTGGTGCAGACTTGAAAAGGTCTGTTCTTCTTCATCAGTGCTGCCTCTGAGCTTGTTGGAACCATCCTGGGCCCCTTCTGTCCCACACATGACTGTAATAATGGCCTCACTGCACTGGGAATGCTTGTGAAACTGAAATACAAATCTCTGGTAGATGTCCAGCTCAGTTTCCAAGTCACGGATTTTCTGTTTTAAGTACTCAGTATCACTTGAGGTGTCGACATTCTCAGATTCATCCATCCAAATCACATTGTCTTTAACAGAAAGCTGACTCTGACTCGTAGAACTCAAGTGAGTAGATACTGAGGTTGAGTCTAGCAAATCCTCAGGATTCTCTATGCATGCTGGTACTATGGAAAGGTTATCAGTTGGGCAAACTTTAGAATCTGAAAACGAAATATGTTTACGTCAGTATCTCCTTGACAAGTACCCTGCACCCCTACATTACAGCAGTAACTGAGTTACTGCGGCAGCCACCTATGAGCCTCCCTGCCCCTGGTGTTTCCTGTCACGGGTGTGTGTGTGTGTGTGTGTGTGTGTGTGTGTGTAATATTATGCTTTAATGAAGTCCAGCTAACATAATTAGAGATACAGATGAGCAGTATGAAAGTGATAATAGAAGGTAAAATAAATATTTGCAAGCAATATAGTTATAGATACTGTAGTCAAAACTCAAGGAATTCTTCTAAAGACTTAATGGACAGTAAGAAAATTCAGTGAGGTAGTGAAGTACAAGAGGAGCCTATGGCTATTCCTGTTACAGTTTAACCTTAAACATCCCCCAAGGCCAGCCTGCGGTGCTACCAGAAGTAGCAGAACCTTTGGGGGAGGTGAGGCCTATGGAAAGAGGCTAAGTTATGGGGGTACACCCCTGAAGGAGCGCCAGTACCCATGAAGGGAAGACTGCAACTGACCCTTCCAGCTCTCTGCCTGCCTCTCAACCACCAGAAGGAGAAGCTTAGCCCCGCTATGCACTCTGCTCCATGACGCTCTGCCTTGCTACAGGCCCCAAGTGACATAGCCAGGCAACTATGGACTGAATTCTTGGAAATGATAAGCCAAAACAAATTTTTCTTCCTTTTTAATTGATTTTCTTGGGTATGTTGTCACAGCAACAAAAACCTCTTATGTCTTGCCTCTCCAGGTATGCCCACCCCCTACCTGAGACATCTATGCTGATTCTAGCAACCTTTCAAGAAATACACCCTGACTCTACCCCTGGAGATTTCCCACAGATGAACCATGGCTCCCTGTACATCCCATGCTCTGGATGTGCTGGGCCCCCCGCCTGCAAGCCCCTCAGCTCTCTATTCCACTCCTACTTCAAGAACTCCTACTTGTCCTCCCAACTCTTATTTTTCTTCCCTCCAAACTATGCAAAAGTTATTATAGTTCTTCTCTCTGTGCTTCCACAGTTCTTTACACATACTATATATGTCACCCCAACACACACACTGTGGTCTGGGGGCCAAAGCAGGAATGACAGTTGGCTTATGCTCACTTATTTACACTCTGCCCCACTAGACTGCACACTGCTTTACAGCAGGGACATGGCCTTTCACACTCACGTTCTCAATGTCTAGTACAGTACCTAGCACAAATCAAAAGTCAGTTGACCGTTTGAGAAATACTGAGGGTATCCTGAAGCAACATTCAACAGCAATGATTTCCAGCACCCACAGCAGGAGAGCATTTTTCTCATTTCCAAGTCCTCTAGTACCCAGGAGCTGTCATGATGGCTCCTTTGTAAGGTTTTTCACTAGTGTACAAGCCTGTCAAGAAATACTTCCTGAAATCAAGCTTAAATCTCCAGAGATGCAGCCCAGCTTATTTGAAAGGTGAGTTGGTGGGTCAGAGAGAAAACAAAGAGTAGGATCACAACTAGATTTGCTGCCTCCTGGCTATACAGCCTTAGGCAAGTAACTTACTAGCCTCAGTTTCCCCTGCATGGAAAATAAGAGAAGAGATGCCTGGTACACTTGTAGAGAGACTTTAGGCTGAAGCCTGACTACACAGCTTCTACCCTTAACCCCTATACCACACTGCCTGCTTTTCAGAGAAACCGTAACTCCATAGAAGGAGTTGTTCAAATACCTAGAGACAGTAGAACATAGTGGGAAAAATCAATTCTGAAATCCAACAGACATGAGTTTCAAACACTGAATTTGCCTCTTACTAGTTGCACAGCCTTAGTTATTTAGGCCAAGTAGTTAACTTCACTGGTAAAGTAGAAAGAATATCATTCATTGTGCAGAGTTGTCTGTTTTGTTTTACAAAATTTTATGGGGGCCAGTGAGATAGCTCAGCAGACTAAAGAGCATGCTTAGGCAAAAAGTGCATGCCTATAATCTCAGCACTGGGGAGGCTGAAAACAGGACAATCACTACCAGTTGGAGCTATGTAGTGAGGCCCTGTAATAACCAAATACATTTTTTTAAAAATTTATGAAACAATATTTATCTGCAAAAGCAAAAAAAAAAAAAAAGCTTCCACGGCATCTGACACACAGCGGCAAAGGAACCTAACTAATGCTGTTCAATGACAGAAGAAGACCTACCCCCCGCAGTGAGTGCTGCCCGAGCAGCAATGTGGAATGGACCAGCTGACCTAGGACACTGTGCAGAAGGAAATCACACAAACATCCTGAGAAGCTGCGTGTTCCAGAGTCTGGTTCTGTAATCCATTCTCTTCTGACTTGGGGTCCACTCTGGTCTCTGTTCACGATGCAAATGCCAGGAAGTAAAACTTGTTTCAGAAGGCAGCTGCCACTTGACCTAAAGTAAGCATTCCTAATAGAGCAGGCTTCCTGTATAGTTTGTGAGGATCACTACTCTGAGGTTGCTGAGAGTAGAGACCACGTAATTCATCTGTTATTTCAGTATCCGGCACAGGGCCTGTCGTGATTAGTCTTGATTGTCAACTTTACTGGCCTGAAAGACACCTGGGCAACTAGGAGGGCACACTCTGGGCATGTCTGGTCAGGTCACAGGGACAAGACTATGGACATATTTGGTTCCTAGCCCTTTCACCTCTATCTGCTTCCTGGACAACATGGGTTTAACAGCTTTGCTCTGCCTTCTGCTGTGATGTTTCTGCCCAGCAATCAGCCAATCATGAACTGAGACCAGGAACCAAAATAAACACTTAGCCCTTTAAACTGTATAGTCAGTTATTTTGTTCCATAAAATAATTAATTATAAAAGATGGCTGACATACGGCCAATGACAGAGAAGAGAATTAGCATGTACTTCTAGCCAAAGAAGGGTGAGTGAGAAAGAATAAGAGATCTCTCAACAAAGCTTTCCTCTAGTGAATCAACCTCCAATATAAGGAAATACTTTCGCTTATAACTATCTCATTGTAATGGAACCGGGTCTTTATTTCAAAACAAGAAGAAAATTTTGCTTCTTAACCAAAGGTTGGTTCCAATGAGTTTCATTAAGTAATCATGAGCTAAAGACAATATAAGTCTCATACAAATGTCCATTTGTGATGTAGTGGGCAGCTGTGATATTAGCCACACACAGAAATACATTTCAGATAATGCCTGGGGGGGGTGCTCTCCCATGAACACTTAGACCTGCATTTCTTTTTTTAATGTATTTAGTACAGGGCCTACAGGGTCTCACTACATAGATCAAACTCGTAGTGATTCTCCTGTTATCAGCCTCCCAAGAGCTGGGATTACAGGTGTGTACCACCACGCCCAGTCTCAGTTGCCCTCTCAACACACCCGGGAATGGGGCCAGCACAGTATGCCAGGGATCAAACCCTGGCTTCTGTGCTCTGCCCAAGTAGGTGGTGAGCTATCTGGCCGACCCCTAGACCTGCATTTTTAACCTCTTCCCTAAAAGTGCAAGACACATAACATTCAGACATATCCTACTAATAGTTTTCACTTCAGAAATTCCCCCCCAAAGCCCACAATCCATATAGCTATTTGTGATTCTGCAGAAGTTAGGATCTGGCTTCTAGGCTTCCCAGTGAGGAGACAGCAAGTCTCACCACCAGCACCAGTATGGCGGCTCAGTGCTGCACTCAGCACTCGGGAGCCTTCAATAAAGGTGCAAAGGTGCTGTTTCCACTTCGTAGAGGGGGCAAACGGAGGACTGCATGCAGGTTGTAGGGTAAGGAGTTCTCCTAAACTCTGCACAGATTCAATTATGTGCAGCTGCTTATATTCCCAAGGAGGGAGTTCCCTGAAAGTAGAGGTGGCAATTAATTGATCTTTCTCCCCTCCTCCCTCTCTCTGTCTCTCTCCCTCTCTCACATACTATGTGTGAGGCTGGGACACAGCAGGCATAACCAACAGCTCAGGACATGTAACTGCATACTAGGACCTGCCCTACAACTAGCACCTCCCCTGTGTGTCTACTTAGAGCAAACCTGTGGACCATGATACTATTACCTGTTTTATAGAAGAAGAGCTGTAGCTCAAAGACACATGGGCAATTAGGAGAGTATATTCTGGACATGCCTGGTTGGGTCATACGGGCAGGGCTATGGGCACCATATCTCATTCCTTCCCCTTTTATCTCTGGCTCTTCCTTCTTCTCTGTTTCCTGGACAACATCGCTTGAGTAGCTTTGCTCTGCCTTTTGCTGTGACATTTCTGCCTTGTAGTCAGCCAATCACAAACTGAGACCAGGAACCAAAATAAACATTTAGTCCTTTAAATATATGCCAGGTATGTTGTTCTATATTAAAAAAACAAAAAAGATGGCTGACATAAGGCCAATGACAGAAGGTTCATAGCAAGAGAACAGCAGGACCCCTCATCAGAGCATGGGATTGCCTGTACCACACTGGGAATGCTACCTCCTGGCAGAGCCCTTTCACCAAGGCTCTATGTGAAGGCCATGATGATGGTGTAATCCTTCTTTCGCCTCCCAGGTATCTACCAGTGGACTCCTGAAGAAGTTAAGGCATCACCCACAGCACCTACCCCTGAGGAGGGCAGTCTATTAAGGAAGTCAAGTCAATTCAATGCCAATGGATGCTGAAAAAGGTAAGGAAGGGGCTAAGAGTTCTCAAATACTGGGGACGCAGGAAGCATAGCTATGGAAAGTAAACTTTAGGTGGGGATCTGTACTGGAGCTTCCCTGGACCACAGTAAAGGATAACTTCAGGAACAGCACAAGAAAAGACTCACATGCACCTGCAGAAAAATGCAAGAGGCTCAGTGATGAGGCATACTAAGCAGGAAAGGGAAGCATCAGAAAGTCTCTATTACTCACCAACTGAAGGTAAGTCCAGAGAGGCCTAAGGCCATCAGTTTAGACCATGAGAAAGAAAACACTATAGTTCTAAAACTTCCCACAGGAGTACCTCACTGATGAGAGGGCTGCTTTCTCCTCCAAGCCTGGCAGCCCCTGCAGCACAGGACTGTGCATTCACTGCCCTGGCTTCCAACACCCGGTGTTGGGTGGCACTTGGGGCTCAGGACTTCTCTAGAGTCTGGGGTTCATTACCATGTCCTCCTATGACAGATTCGGGATTCTTGGCGATCTTTATTTCTTAGAGTGCATCAGATCCAGAAATAATAGTGACTTTTAAAATGCAAGGTTAAAAACTGATCCAAAGATAAAAAGAATACGCAAGCATTTGCTCATGTTGATTGAACTGTAACGTGTATCTGCTGTGTTTTCCTGTGTGTATCCGTATGCTTATAAGATTTCAACACAATTAAAAAATAGGGGGAGAATACAACTTGCTGCAAGGCCTCACGCACATCTCTGTACCTTCTCTACCGACCTACTGGCAAAGGCCAGCGCTCCTCAGGCCCTCTCCTCCTGGGTAGCTGGACCAACACTGTGCGTACCTCTACAGCAGCTGGCACCATCCTTGGTGCTAACAGGATATTTCAATAACCAGCTCCCAAATGGGTGAGGTCCCTGAGAAAAGGTACAGGTGATTTGTGCCAAATCACCAAAAACTTACCTACTGTCTAACAAGAGGGGCTGGCAAACAGACTGGTTGGCTCCACATGACACCCCACTTGCCTAGACTCTTCTACCTCCTTACTGGCTAGGGGGCCCTGAGTAGGCTCGGTTTTAAGAATCTCAGCTTCCTCGTGTGTTAAATGAGGATAACGCTGCTGTAAGAGAACTGCTGTGGGCCTCGTGGTAATTGTGACTCACACCATCCCACATGGTGCCCAGCAAGCAGCTGCTTGCTATGCACAGACTGGGTTCTGACCGGTAGTGCAGCTTGCTTGCTGGTCGTCGTCACCCTCCTTGTCTCGCTGGGCAAGGAGTGTGGCTTCCGTTCCTCTCTGCTGTCCTGAGCTGTCCTGGTAAGCTGCTCCCACGAGAGGCTGAGCTGTAGGCACTGGCAAAGAGAAAGAAAAATAAAACCATAGACTTGAAACTTGGCCAAGCAACTGAGAAGAACACAAAGATACAACAGGGAAAATAAAAGCAGTGGGGAGGCAAAATACAATTTATAAGATAAAATTAATCTATCGAGCTGCCATAACAGGACATAAAAAACATAAATACACTGCAGCTTGTCTGAAATGGCTTAAGTCAGGGTCTCAAAACACTATGAGTGAGAAAATGAATTCCATCAACTCGGGCCCATTTTTCCATGTGAGAGAGGCCTGGGGTCCCCTGGGCGGCAGCAGTAGGAGCAGCACCCGGTTGAGGCAGAGTGATGTTTCAGCAAGCAAAGAAGCACTCTTGAGTTCAAGTACTGGACTAAGCACCAGGGCAAAAATGGCAGGTGCTGGACTAAGTGCTAAGGCTTCTCTGGGGCTGAGCCCCTCTGCCATAAAATCTTCCCTCTCAGAAGCCCCCACGCCATGCTGATTGGGTTCTCTGCAGCTGCCCGCTCCCCAACTAGACAGGCAGCCCTCCTGACAGGGGCTGTAACTGATTCATCTTCCTCACTCCTACATGCTGTGCTGTGAGGCTGCAGCATAGTGGCTGCTTGGGGATCATTCCCTCACTACACAAGTTGATGCTGGATGGAAGGAAAAAGGACGGGCAGGAGGTGAGGAAGAACAATTCTGCCCAAAACTCACCTACCTGGAAGCCACAACCATGGTAAACCCAAGAGAGAACCTAAAATCCAGTGGAAGCTATCTCTGGCTACAGATCATCATGCAATCCACATGAGGACTATCATGCAGTACGCTTTGTAAAGCAGGAAAGAACCTAGGCTTCAAAACCAGGCAGGATGGTGCACAAGCAGCTCTGGAAGTCAGTAACAGTGTGACCAGAGCCACATCACTATCTCTCAAACTATCCCCTGAACTAAAAAGAGATAATTACTGAACACTCAAAGGACCAGATTCAATTACATTGTGCCTTTGATACCTATAGCAGGGATCAATAAATTACAGATACTTGTTGTATTAATACCACAATCCAACTGCCTCCCTGTCATCTCCACTAGCAGGGCCAATAAACACTTCAGTAAGCTGAAAACTGGACAACTAACTTAGCCTGCCTCTCATGCAGCCGTGTACAACTCGAGTCACCCTTCTAAGGGTTCACATCATAAGTGAGCCCTTAAAGCAGGAGCTGGGCAACTTTTCTTAAGGAGGCTAATAATAAATATTTTAAGCTTTGCAGGTCCTAGAGTTCTCTATCATAGCTATTCAACCCTGGGAGCATGGACAACTACTTTCAGTTAACATGCAGATGAATTTTGTGGCTGTGTGCCAACAAAACTTTATTTACAAAAACAGGCAAGTAAGTTTGATTTGGTCCACAAGCTTGCTCATTTGTGCTTCAAGGATTAAGTCAGATTACATCACTTTGCTATTCAAAATCCTCCGATAATTTCCAGTATTACATAAGAATGGATTATGGGAGCCTCCCTAGTTTTCTACTCTTCCCTAACTAGCTCATCTCCTACACCTGCCTCCTTTCTCACTCCACAGTAGCCATACATTTGGCCTCAACATACATACTTTTATGGACTCATGAACTCTTAGAAAACAAAGTAAAATGTGACCGCATGGTAATCTGCACTGTTTAGTCAAGGACTCTCAGTATTCTCCATATTTTCACAGGGGTGGTGGTCCAAAATCTCTACACGCCACTGTCCTAGATAAAGAAGCCACCACTGGAGGTGTTCTCTCCAGTCTCTGGATTCTGCCCCATCAGATTCACTTTTACCCTCATAGTCTCTAATTTTCATGACCCCAAAAAAGCAGAAGCAGTAGATTCAAAGCAGACAGGGAGGGAGGTCATTTCTAAATGGAGACTGAAAGTCAGTGAAGTTTGCACTCAGCCCAGAGATGCCCTAAACGTTCCAGGGGACCCTCAAAGAGAACTCTCACCTGCAGACCTCAGATGGCATGTGCTTCCACAGACACAGCCAGGCCAAAAGCCTGGCAATTGGGCACCTGTAAACAATCCTACGTGAGGGAAACACAGACTCTTCAAGACCTGAGAGCATAAAATCCCACTGATCCAGACCCCAGGACAAAAACAAAATAATAGACTTGGCTTCCCTTCTTGTGCTCCTTCATTGTGCATTCAATAAGATTAATTAATCAGCGCACTCATGAAAACCATACTCAAACACTGCAATTCTAAATAGCAAGGTTGGCATTTCCAGTGGTTCTATCATGTTGCTCAGGTAACTCAAGGCAAGGGCGTATTTCTCAGTGCTTACCAGTCAGCAGCATTTGGTCCGGCGCTTGCCTCTCAGCCATCAAAGCCTCAGACAGAATTAGCTTTTGGTGAAGTTGCTTATTGCGAGTCTTAAGCTCCTTTAGTTCCCCTTGCAATTCCAGGATCTGATCCTGTAGATGAACTACCACCTCCTGGGTGGCAGGAAGATGGTATATATTTCCTAATGGCCAGGATGGTTTTTCTAGGATCGGCAAGCGGGATCTCTTAACATCCTGAAAACATATATAAACACACACAACAATGAACACATTTCAAATACACTTCACTGGGTTGATCTTACAAAAGTCATGCTGGTCTTATGAAATAGGTTTCAACCTGACCACTCAGGCTGCTGGTGCCTACAATAGCATCTGTGCTCAGCTTCCTGTCAAGGAACATGTTTCTTGGCAGGAGTCCCCTCTGCTTGTCAAGGGTCACCTTCTCGACATCCTCTCAGCCCTGGCTGTTGTCTTTGGATAAACCAGATGTTCCATATCTGGAAGTTCTAACATAAACTTCTGGGAGATATTTTTTCTGCCCACTTATTTCCTTATTCCTCACCATTTCCAGTGTAAGCCATGTGTCTCCTACCACATTAGAGAACTAATCTCTTACTTCCCAGGGGATTTCACACCCCATCCATCCTCAACACCTTCATTTATGGTAGGTCACAGGCACTCCAAGCCAACTGAAAATCCAGCTCTTCGATGCCATCACACCATGTCCCAACCCACAACTCTATACCACCTCACTTATCTGTCTTGGTAAATCACTCAATCACCCACTGACTACAATCCAGAAACCTGGGTATCATTTTAAAATTTCCCTTTATTCTCATCATCCTCACTACTTGGCAGACTGTCATGATTCCAACTCCTGAACTGTCTCTCAGTTCTTTCAATGCTTCATTCTCCACAGCCACCTCCAACACAAAGATGCCGCCAGCTCTCACGGAGGCCACAGTAACAGCCTCCTGCATGGCTCCTCCCCCACATACTCACTTGTGTTCTCTCTAATCCACTCAACTGCTTCCAAGTTCACTTATGAAAAAAGATCAAATTCTCTCTACTCCCATAAACCATTATCAGAACTCAGTTCACAGGTGCTTTCCTAAGGACAATGGGTCCTGAGTTCTAAGACCAACTCAGGTCTCCCTGTTATACCCTTCAGCCCCTAGAAGGCTCTTCAGAGAACATTAGTGTCATTATAACCACAGATGCACTGCCTGCTCACTGCACCAGTTGAATAAGGCCCAGAGTGCAGGTGCTCTGCACACTTTGCCACATGCTAGTCACAGCTCCCAACACAAGAACTCGTACATAGCAGACCCTCTAAAACTAATTTTCGGATGAACATACAATCAGTAAGAGGCCCAATGAGTGAGGTACCTAAGTGGCAAGTCTTCAACATATTCAAAAACTGAGGGGAAGGAACTAAATCTAGAAGATATAAAGAAATATTACAACTCAAAAAAAAAAAATCAATGATCCACATAAAGATAAGTCAAACATCACACAATCCCTTCTCCGAAGGAGTTACCATACAGCTAATATTATAGGAAAAGTCTTCAACATATTCAAAAATTGAGTTCTGATGAATGGTTTAATTCATGGGGAGTAGAGAAATTTGTACTTAGTTTAATAGAACTTGTATATGAAATTTTATGTGTCTCCTAGGCTTTTTTTTTTTTAACCCCTAACTAGGATACTATTATTCCCTACTGCTAATATTACTGTTTTGGTTTACTTAAGATTTCTTAGACTATCTAGATATCTTATCTCTTCTTGCATTCATTTTTGTAAGTTATATTTCTCTAAGAATATTCTTATTTGCCCTTATGTTTATTGATATAAAATAAGAAAAATATTCTCTTCTTTTTAAAAAAACGTACTCATTGTTCATAATATTCAAAAAGCAGAAACAGTTCACATGTGCTGCACTTGATGAATGGATAAATAAAATATGGTATATCCACGCACTGGAATGTCACTGAGCAATGAAGTCAATCAGCTACTGATCCAGGGCTCCAACAGGCATGAGCCCTGAAGACACTATGCTAAGTAGAGCACATATTTCTGACTCCATTTATATGAAATATCCAGCCTGAACAAAGGTAAACAAATGGTCAGAAAGTAGACTGACACATTCACAAGGAAGCTGAAATTCATGTGTCTTGCTGCCAGATGGCTGATTTAATTTTATTGGTAAAAAAGACCAATAGAAGTGATTAGGTCTCTTTGTACCACTAGCGATGCAAGTCACCCTATGGGATGGCCATGCTTGTACTACCATGGTTCAGGCCAGCAGGAACTCAGGTGGCTAAGGCTGGGGCTGTGTGGGTGGAAGAACTGGACTTCAATGCTCCTGAGTACCAGCTGTCTTTTGGGATAATAAAAACATCCTAACATGGTAATGATTATACAATGTCACTGAACTTCAATGGATGAAGTGTATCACATATAAATTCTATCTAAGAGCTATTAATAATTTTTTAACAAGAAAGCAATAAGGAACCTAGGATTAAAACAGAAAAAAATGTGAGACCTAAGATATGAGAAGACAAGCAAAGTCTCTCCAGAAGGAGCAGAGCGAGGGCCCTTCTTGCACATGCTAGGGTTTAAAACATTTTCCATCACAGCCTCCAAGTCACAACTTCCAGGCTATCTCTGCTTTCTCGGAGCTCAGCAAGCCAAGAAAGGTATCATGTTTGCTCCCTGAGAGGTGAGACGAGTCCCCTGTCATGCAGCAAGAAGGCTCAAGGGTCTGGCTCAAACCAGCTCTTCAGATGTTAGTTCTCAGGCAGGAAAAGAAAGATGCTTTCTTCCCTGGAATTCCAGCGAAGAGGAGACAGCAGATTGAAGGACAAGAGCAGCTTGGGGGTGAAGAGGGAATGCTTTGGAGGAGGTGGATGGCTCAGCCAAGAGGGCTAGAAAATAACAGTCACTTGCTTGGTCCTGGGTCTCCACCAATCTTTATTCTTAGATCAAAATATGTGTGTCATATGGCAGCAGAAAAGATATCTGCAAGTGCACAAATGCCAAAGCCAATTTCAAGCTGGAAGACCGCCGTCAGTCAAGCCAATGCCTGTTCTAAAATAACAGCACATGAAATGCTACCTTATGGGCTCCAAACAGAGTCCACCTACCCCTTATTAGCAATGTCATCTCAGATCTTGCTTGGGAATGGATGGAGACAGGAACTCGTGTGCTCTGGGATCCGACCGCATAGAAAGTACTGCCATAGACATTCATGACACATTACATCTTTCTGTCACCAAGCTAGCCTCAGGGTCTAGACCACATTAACCTCCTGAGCAAGATCAAGGACTGATCACCCAGGGAATTAGCACAAGTTAAGTAAAGTCTCTCCTCTTGCCCCTGTAACTAAATAGCCAGGATATGGGGTCTTGGCTTCACCCTCCATCAACAGTTATATGTGCAGGATATCAGAGCTACAGTGTAAGCCACCACCAAAACCACAAGGAAAAGCATTCAACCTGCAGAATTCTACCTTGTATACTGGGTTCCAGACTCCCTAAAAAGGGTGGGCTTGTACTGCCTCTGCCCGCCCCTAAAACCAGGCAAGTGCATAACTGCCCAGTCCACTGAGGCGTGCTGGACCATTTTACTGAGCTTTCTAATGTCTCTATCTCTTCATGTGTAAAGTGTACATATACTTGTAAAACTTGTGCTAGAGTCAGCCAGATAACTCAGAGGATTAAAGTACCTGCTTAGGCAGACACAGGGGCAGGGTGAGGGGGCTCAATCCCCCAACTGCCTTGCCAGCCGTGCCTCCAGGGCACGCTAAGACTGCAATAAGCCTGGGTATGATGCCACGCACCTGTAATCCCAACACTTGGGAGACTGAAAAACAGGAAAGATCACTATGAGTCTGATCTGTGTAGTGAGACCCTGTAGCCCCTATAGGCTCTGTACTAAATACAAAAGTAATAATAAATAAATAAACAAAACTTGTGCTTCTTGAGAAGATTAAGTGAAATGGGATAGAGAAAAATGAACAAATCTGATACACAAGTAGATAATAAAAATTTTAAAATAAATCACACTTTCTCTTCTTTTAAAACATAGGCAGGACAGATAATTTCAAACAAAAATATTTAATATATTTGGGAAAATTAAACCCATTCAATTATCCAATTTTCTTGAACAGAGAATGACATCTCCCACACAAGAGAAAAAAGCAAACAGAAACCAAAAAAAAAAAAAAAAAAAAAAAAACAAAAAAAAAAAAAAAAAAAAAAAACACCTAGTTTTCCTAATGTACAGGTACCAGCTGAAGTAGCTGGGGCAGAGGCAGACAAGAGCACTTTCATTCTAGCCAAATTGCACAAATTTGCATTTTGAGCACTATTAATATAATGGCAGTATATTTTTTTTTAGATCTCTACTGATATCTTTAGAAAATCCTTTTCTGGAAATTACAGTTTTGGTACATAATTTAAAACAATCAAAAGCAATTTTGCTAATGATATACCTAACGTTCCTTGGTATACACAAAAGCAGTAATTTATTGGTCAGAAAATAAACTTAATTCTCCTCCTGATGCTATGAAGTGGTGTGTACAACTGATTTCTCAGGTACAAAACAGCCATTAGAAACAAGAATTCAGTGGTCTACACTTGAACTCTAAACACAATCTACTTCTTAACACAGCTCCCAGCCAAGGGTATTCCCAACTCAATCTCTCCTCTCAAAAGGACCACAGTGGAGACCCAGTCAGACCCTGGCAAGAAGGCGTCCTTCTTAATAGTCTTGCTTACTTGATTATATTTTTTGGTCTGTGTTTTGTTTTTCTACTATATGGGACAAATATATTAAATACTTTTTGTTTGAAATTATTTGCCCTGCTGTTTTAAAAGAAGATTTTGTGTTTTATTTTAAAATCTGTATTATCTACACACCATTCCAGACTACTGCGACAGAAAGGCAGCCTGACCAAGGGCCGGGCGTCAGGGCCAGGGGAGCCCAGCCCAGGCTCTGAGCTGCTGGCCAGCATGCTGACATCACTGCAGTTTCACTTCAACTGCTAAAGGAAGTGTCCACCAGCAGGTAAAAGCTGACACTGGCACATCTTCACACCAGAGTCACATATAGTTAGTGTAAGGGGAAATGTCTTTAATACAATGGAAAAGAGAAAGCTACAGATAGACACAATCCTATGCAGGGTTTCTCTAAGGAAAATACAAAAGTACCCTGACATATAGACAAGCGAAATAGGGCTGGGGTTGGGAAGGAAGTCAGAGGTCAGGAGAGAGGACAGGGAAGAAGGAGACAAGGGGAAACTAGAGGCACAACACCTCCAGAAGGAGGGCAAGGGCAGTGCAGGCAGAGACACACCAGGCTTTTTCTTCACACAAAAGGAAAAATATGGCGGCAGTGGAGGTAAAATATACAAACTTACCTTGTTGGCCACACTGGGGCGAGAAAAGGGAGGGGCCTGTTGTCCTGGCACACAGCCTTTGTCCTCTGGCTCAGCACCAAATACGGCATCGGTCAGCTCCTGCTCCCCGGCTTCTCTCTTTCCATCACATTCCCACCTGAGCAGGTGGCCTTCCCCGGGCACAGTCTGCACTGAGGCATCCTTCAGCTCCACCTTGGCCACCTCGCCCCGCCTCCCTAGCTCAGTCTCCACTGGCTCCAGTTCACCTTGTGGCTTGGTGAATGAGTTGGCCTGGACCAAGTGTCCCAGCTCATCTCGCAACTGAACAGCCATTCGTGTGAGTATCTTCTCGGTTGGCCCATCAGGGTGCTCTTGGGGAACTCCCTGCTCTGCTGAGCACTTCTGTTCAAGAAGCAGTCCACAGAGCACTCTCAGGAGGTCTGGCCTGTTTCTCCAAAGAGACAGAAGCAAGGGAGATAAGCATGCCCTTGATCCACTTCCCAAGCTGTCCCCAACAACTCTCGCCCAGATTCTGCCTAACTAAATACAACCCCCACAATAAACCAGGACCCACACCAAGCGCTTCATTCCATGAATCTCAAGGGAGATGTCTAGACCACAAATGAGAGCAGCACCTGTCACAAGATCCACAGCAAGTGAGCAGGCCACGTGGATGGTAAGTGTAGGCTGGGCACAGTTGGAAGATGTGGGCAACAAGGTGTCAAGACTTTACAGGGTGCCCAAGCCGACGCAAGACACTGGCTCCTCCACTCATCCAAGGGCAAGAGCAGCTGTGGATAAATCTCACCAACCTGTCCAGTCCACAAGTTCCTGAGCTATTCCAGGCACGGTAGGTGCTCCACTAGGCTTCAGTAACATGCATGCATGTGGAGCAGAAGAAACACTGGCTTTGAAGGCAGATAAAAATGCCTTCAGGATGGGAGTGCCTGGCCTGAAAAAGACCATGGCACCACATTCAAAAAATAACAAAATAAAACAAATTGGCTTCAAGTTCTAACTCTGAGTTTCTTTGCAAAGAAGGTAAGTCTTCCTCCACAGAAGAGCTTGAGGATTAAGTGAGACAGTGTCTGGGTGGCAGCTACTCTCACATCCCTTGCCGCACATCCTTGGCTCCCCTCTGACTTCAGCTGCAGCCGTGGGACAGCTCCTGCAGATACAGCCAGTCCCACCTGGAGCACTCTGCATCTCATTGCCTGGGCTCTTTCTAAAGCTCTCTGACCAGTTTGCTCTCTGTGAGAGGTTGAGAAAAAGTTTTCTCTTCATGTGACTCTCCCCAGGCACACTGACTCATCCACATGGATGACACAGACAAAGGATCTACAGAATAATGTACAGGTCTACAAGATAAACCCTGAGAGGACTTCACTGACCACATAAGAAATATAAAGTTCATGTGTGGTATATAAGTCTTGAGCTATCTAAGTCTTAACCATCCAGCAGAAAAGTATAAAAATGAAGTATACATCGTGGGGCCATAATATTAAGCTGAGCTATAAATGGCTATGGTCGACAACTTCTTTGAATAACTCACTATTGTTGTGGAATGCTGGACTGTGTTGGATTGTGGTGTCGAGTTCAAGCACCTAAGTTAGTTGAATGACAATGGAGTGCCCACCTTTGACAGGTGTAGACAAAGGAAGGGGTATAGAAAGAAAAAATCATGATGTGTGTATATACACAGTACAGTTGGGATAGATAACGCTGTGCTTCTACATAATTCTATGAGAGGCAAGATCTGCACTAATGGTGGTTGGACAGGATATTATGTCAGCTTCTAGTACTACGGTCATCCACTAGGAAAATAATTGAATTTTTTATATAATTCATGTATAAAAAATAAGATAAGTAAGCAGCTACACTCTTAATTTACTGATAAGAGACATCTGCTAAAATAATATCTGTAAATATAATATCACGTATGCACCTTGTACGATACCGAAACATTATGAAAAGAGTTTGCAATGTATTAATTTATCGAATCTATCTTGTTAAGGTGTCTTGAAACTGTCTGATTGATATTTGTACTTCAATAAAATAAAAAATAAATTAAAAAAAAAAAAAGCTCTCTGAGCCAGCAGCCAGGCAGTGTGCAGGTGGGGGGCAACTGACATAGCTGGGAACCCTCAATTAGTGGAGAAGACATCTTGTGGAAGATGTCTTAGGATCTAACCTTCAGAGGACAACACAGGCACAGCCCACTCTGTCCCTAAGAGGGCACCAGCAGGATGGGCCCCAGCTGCCTAGCGCAGTTACCAGACCAACGGCGTGGCTTTCACGATCTCGCTCCCTCCAAGCTCTCTCTGGCACTCCTTTTCCCTGATGCCACATTCCTTCTTAACCACTGGTACTCACATCTGCATCTCAGGCTCTGCTTTCCAAGGAAACAAAACTAGGCCAGCATGTAGAACATGTGGGATGGTGCCAGTGTACAGCTCTTTTGTGAGTGTTTCTTGGGCCAGGCAGTATAGGGGGACCAGGGATCCAATGCTGTCTACAAGGGCTTAGACCTCTGTGAGAGCCCCTGTGTATATAAATCACTGCTGCAGTGTAAATAGGCAAGTTTGATGGGGACAGAGGTCAACTACACCCATGGCCAGATGCATGTCCGAAGGGAGCTTCAGAGGTTGAGTGGATACTGGGAGGGGGTCAGTGAAGAATAATCTGGGCTCGGACAATGACATGAACAGTAAGGCTGGGAAAGCAGGCCAGGGAGACACGAAGAGTCTGGCAGGCCACATGAGGAAAAGGAGCGCCCCAAAAGGCCTGTGCAGATTCCTGCCAAGAAGGTGGTGTGAGCATACACAGGAACTCCTTCCACACTGTTCTGATCACAGAAATGACAGCAAATTCACAATGAGAAAGCATTTCAAGGTGCCACTAGTGGTTGCAAACTCTCTATAAAGTGATATATCAGTGGGACACAGATGAAACTGCCCTGAGAAGGGGAGCCAAGCAGGGGCCTCTGAAGAAAGCAGTGGAACCAAAGCATGAAAGAGGAGTCAAATGAATGTCATTGTTCCTTATTAGGAGCACAGCTGAGGCAATTTCAAGACCACTACACAGGGAGAATACAGGTAGGATCCATTAGCACAAGCAAATGGAATTTGCACAGGAAATCCAACAATGGGGTTGGCGAGATAGCTCAGCGGACTAAGTGCCTGCTTAGCCAAGTGCAGGGACCAGGGTTCGACCCCTGGCACCACATGCCATGCCGGCCCCACCCTGTGGAGGTACATCACTGAATCCCAGCACTGTGGAAGCTAAAGACAGGAGAATCACCACAAGTGAAGCTGCATAGTGAGACCCTATACTGAATACATAAAGAAAAAGAAACTAGAGAATTGACTCTCTCAAGAAAACAGAAATCATAAAAGAAGCCTTCAAAATAAAAATGTTTACCCTACAAAAAATAAAGAAAGGAAACAGTCAAAAGAAACAAAGAAGTGAAGAAACTGAGGTAGAAAAGTAGAAGGACAAATGGGGCCAGCCACAGGCAGAGCTGGCCGAGGGCCACCTGCTTTGCAGAGAGGAACCACGCAAGAAGGGGCAAGCCGGGCAGCCTGCCTGGGAGAAGGCAGCACGGTCACACTACTTCACGTCCTCTGCTTCCCCCTGCATTTCCTCCTTCCTGCTGTGTTTCAAGGACTCTTGTGAGATAGTCAGCGCAGATCCTACATTCCGATAACACACCCTACCTTCCCTCCCTCTGACCTTTGCTACCCTTGGCAGTAGCGGACACCCTAATTTGGCCTCCTCACTGTACCCTTCGAGGGCAGAAACAAGGCCCTCCTCACAGCCTGACTCTGTGCCAGAGATCTGAGGCAGGAGGGACTCAGCTTAAATTAGCACCTGCCGCATAGGAAAGTAAGGTCAGAGAAATAAAAACCAGAACTAAAATGTATGGTGCTTTCCTCACTGCTATCCTAGTATCATCTAGGTATGGGAACCATCTTAAACTACAGAAAATACAAACTTTAAAAATATTTCTGGGGCTGGGGAGATAGCCCAGTAGTCTAAGCACCTGCCTGGCAAGTGCAAGGACCTGCATTTGATCCCCAATACTGCATGCCATGCTGGCTCTGGATGCGCCAGCCACTAAAGCCAAGCATGGGGGCATACCCCTGTAATCCCAGAGCTGGAGAGGCTGAGACAGGAGGGATCACTATGAGTCTGAGCTGTGTAGCAAGACACTGTATCAAATAAATAAATTTTAAAATTTTAAAAATAAATAAATATAAAAGTACTTCTGATATTACAACCATCCAGAGATATTAAACTAAATTTTCCTTTCCCTTCTTTTTTAAACATAGATAAAAATAATGAAATTACTATTCAGCTAGCTAAAGGAGGACCATTCCTCACCACCAAGCAATACACAATAAAACCCCAGAAAAACACTTTACAAATAGGGGAAAGGGAATAACAGAGGCCATTACAATACACCAAAGCAGCGGTGTCACTAAATGAAACATTCCAAGGGTTACTCTGCTGGGAAGCTGAATAGCAGACTTACTAAGCTGTCACTGAAACCAAGACCTTAGGAATGGTTCCAAGGGTCCTGTCGGAGACCCACGGTGTTTTGGTGCCCTTTCCAGAGCATCTGTGCCACACAGAAGGCACGGAGCAAAGTGCTGACATTTACTAAGCACTCACCATGTGCCTTATCCTTTAAATAGACCAGCTCCTCAAACTCAGGCTGCAACAGGGAAACTATTATTAACCTCGTTTTACAGATGAAAAAATGGGCTCACAAAGATTCAAGACCCCTCAGGAAAATGACAGACTAGAGCCTTCTGACTCCAAAGCAGGACCAACTCTTCCTTGTTTTCTAGACTTTCCTTCTGCTGTGAGGCTGAACTATTAATTGTCCACATGTTTAAATATTTATTGAGTACTTTCAATGTGAGACATAAGACAGTGCTTATACACGGCAAAAAAGAGTAACGGAGCTTGCATTCTGTTAAAGAGAAGACAGACCGACAGACATAGTCATGCATACACTGATAACTATAAAACTCAAGGAAAAGTAATGATAAGTAATATGGACAGGAAGGAGGAAGGAATAAATCCAGAGACAAAGCATCAGCTAAGATTCCCTTCAGATGTGTGTGCAACGAAGGCCTCTCTACAAAACTGATACCCAGCAGAGGCATGGCTAGTCATCTACATGTGGCTAAAGCACAAGCCTGATAAAGCGAACAGCGATTCCAACTCCTACTCATGGGAATAACCCAGAAATACGCAGAACAGAAAGGTCCATGTGGCCAAGGGTCAGTGAACTAGAGAGGCAGCTGATGGAGGCAGGAAACTGGCAGGGACAAGGTCAAGAAATTCCTGGCTTACTCTGTCAGCAATGGAAATCCATTGGAGGATTTTATGGATGGAAGACATGATCTGGTCCAAAATTTAGAAAGATCTTTCTGGGCCTGGAGGTATAGCTCAGCCATAAAGACTGCATAGCCTAGACACAATCTTTGTTTTGATTTCCAGTACCTCAAATAAACAAATATATCACTCTGGCAACTCTGGAAAATGGAGGGGCAGAAATGGAAGCAGGCTGAGCTGTGGAAGGAGTCAGGCGAGAGAGGGCAGCAGCTTGGATTAAGAAGGTAGGAACAGAGCAGCAGCTGCCATGGATATGAAATCAAAGGGTGAGGGGTACTTTTCCTAGATGTCAGCTATTAGGTGTGTCTCATGTTTATGGGCCTACTATGATGATTCAATATAAGGAAGAAAATACTGATGCAGAAAAGAGAAGGGCCAAGAGAGGACAGGAACTAAGCCACACAGGAGGACTGGCCTTGGTAGGAGCAGGGATGATTCTACTGCAACAAACAGAAAGACAGTCTGCAGCCACAGAGGCAAGCAGTGCTTCACATGTAATTGCTTCTCTTTTTTCAGTGATGTATGGATCAAGGTCATTAGTCAGGATGGGATGGGAGTGAGAGAGAAGGGAAGCCACCAAACAGCCCTGTCTATGCCATTTGAATGTTCATGTTGAAATGAGTGACAATAAGTATAAGTGTAACATGCCCTATGTACACACCTAAGTTCCTAACCATGTCAGGGTCTATGGAGGCTTGGATACAGCACATGAATGAGGTCAGCAAAGGGCTTGGGGTGAGGGGACCAGAATGGGCAGCCAGAGTGTTCATTCAGTGGAACCAGCAGGAACAATGACCCCAAAGGACACTCAACCACTTCTAGGTGCTAGAAGAAGGGCATGTGGTTGAAGCACAAAAGCCAAGACAAGAATAGCAGAGAGCTAAGGGACAGGGTTAACAGATCTCACCAGGCCTGGCAAGTCATGCAAAGATCCTGACCCCAAGAAGAGTGGAGAATCTCTCAAGGGTTTAAATAGGATGATACACTGAATCTTGAAATAACTGCTCCAGAAGTCTATGAAAAACAGATCAGAAGGTAACAAGGATAACTGCAGGGAACTGGTTCGGGGACACTGCATCAATCCTGGAGATATTTACCATAAGCTATGGGGAGAGGAAGCAACAGAGACAGAGAGAAAAGGACGGACTCAAGGGCTACTTAAGAGGTAGAAGAATTGGAGCTTAGATTTGGGAGGTAAAGGAGAGGGGAGCACCAAGGAAGACACTGGGTTTTGGGGGTCCTGTCTAGAACCCAACAGCCTAGTTTCTCTCTAATATGGAATCTACCTTCAAGCAAGACAGCTGCGCTAGCCAAAACATACCTAGTCCCTTGCTGATCCCCTGTGGACTTCTGTGGGCTCCTGTGAGGCTCACATTCTGGTGGCAACTTAACTGTCCCACAACCATCCCCAGAACTACAGATCAGATTTCCTCGGAGCTGGCCTCTATACTGTGTTAAAGTTCAAGACTGCATTCATCTTTCCTTAAATGCTTAAATGAGTGTATCCCCCAAAATGTTCCCTTTTATACTTGCATAATTTCTTAACTATGAAATATCACACCTAATTTTGGGCTATAAACACCAAAAACTAAAGGTGATAAAATCATAAACCATGTTCTTGAGGAAGTAGGGCCAAATGAGCCAGAATCATATGAAGCAAGGACTGGGCCTCCCATATGCAGCGAATGCCAAGGAGGACCTGTCAGCCCATTCTCCAAGATGGCCATGCTGAACTTTCCACCCACCTTCAACCAGTGAGTTATTCTGATCAAGCAGAAGGAGCCGAGTTGCCTATAAAGCTTTTATGATAGTGAGATGAGACCAGCCAGTGACATACCCCGCCAGAGCTGGTGTGCAGCATGCATGCCAGCCAGGCCCTCTGCAGAACCCTTAACTCCATTATCACGGGGTCAGTCACTCAAACACAAAAACCAGGGTCAGGGCCACAGACTTGGGCCAGAACAGCCTCAACACCCATGGAGCAGACACCTACAAGGGAACCCCAGAGAGAACTGAACACAAGATGCCGCCAGTCTGCTTGCAGTGTTGGCTTAGGAGTGTGACTCTTTCTTCAAAATAGTAAATAGATATAAGGTCTTAAAAATCAAAAGGTTTAGAATACAAGTGTGGAAGACTGAAGACCAGAGCCCATGTGCTTGCCTGACAGCTAGCTGGGACTGACAAGCTCCCGCCCACAAGAAGGGACCCCGCACCCCTACTGCCACAGCAGCAAATGGAGCTTTCCCAGCTGACATCTCTCAGGGGCATTCCTATGAGGTCCTCAGAGAGATGGTGTTTACCCTCTAACTCTGAAGCCAAGTCTACAACCCTGATGCGTAGGAAACCCTCTGCTTCTGCATACAACCATGCTCACCAAATTCCCTGGGATAACAACCAAAATATAAGACATGCTTCAAAAGTGTTGGCCATCAATGACTAGGAAGAGTCACCCCAACTGAGACAAAAACAGAATGGCTCAGTCCTTTTCTCCCCTGAAGAAATGCCCAGCAATGGTCTAAGTCTTAGCCCAGCAGTGACATAAGAAGTGCTGCAATGCCTGGCTCTTGCCAAGGATCTTGGGTAGTAGTTAATGACACAATCGGTACAGAAAAGAATTGAAAACTTCCACTGGGCCAGGAAGCATGCCACCCATTTTCCTTAAAGACTTTTTTTTCCCTGTTCCTGCACAACAACCCTGAGAAGTGATCAGAGAAACTGAGGCACTGAGCGATGAAAGCACAGTTCTTCTGGCAAAGCAGCAGTCATAGATGAACCAGGAGGAATATAAAAGGGAAAATGGCTCATAATGGCTTAATTTAAAAGATACACGTATACTGAATGCTTTTCCTTTTTCTCTTTGAAGGAAAACAACCTATAGTATTTCCTCACACAGGAATGACTCCCAGCAGATAGAATGAGAAGAAAATTTTAGTTCAAGCCCAACATAAAACAGCAGAGTCACACTACAATAGCATGTTTTAGGCTGTTGTAGAAACTGGAGGAGATTCCAGCAGGGCTGATTTCTCTCACCAACAACGAAGCAGCCATTTCTGGGGCTCCCAGGAATAATTCTCAAGGAAAGCTTTCTTTCACTTCTTTCTAATGGGCCTGTATGAGGCCATGCGGAAGCCCCTCACAGCCACCAGTGCACAGCCTAATTACCTAATTGCACGACTGGCAAGATTCCTTCTGAGCCACTTTGGGAACTCTTTCAGGTACACTGTGCAGCACCCCCACCTAAATCCATTTAGCAGTGTGAGTGCTCTCACCCTTCAAACCAGAGGGATAAAGCCATGCCTGGGCCCCCCCACCTACCTGGATTCCAGCAACAGCACAGCTCTCTCACTGAAGAAAGGGGCAAGTAGGCCCAAGAGCTTGACTCCTTCTAGGGTCCCATCTCCAAGGCAGCCAACCTTATCAGCCCCATCATGGTCTAAAATTTTGGAATCCATGGGCCTGAAATATCCATTTTTACAGCCTGCTTGGGCATAGTCTTCCATAATCTGTAAGCAGAAGTACTTGATCAGATACGGAGACGTGAAAGAAGAGAAAAGAGTACTTGGAAGAGAGGAAAGGGACAGAAATGCAGAGCAAATGAGCACAAATAAGCAGAGAGGAAATGAAAGGTAAAAAGGAAAGAAAAAGAGGGACACGGGCATGTAGAGCCACACACACTCACCCCAAGGCACCTTCATTTTCCTCATCTATAAAACAGGGACAGCAACACTACCTTCCAAAGTGGGCTGAAGGATAAATGAAGTGAATGTCTAATTCCCTACAGGTACCCAATGGACATGTGATCTCCCACCCATCAGCTATCTCTCTAAAAGTTCTTCCTGAGGAGGGCTTGGAATCCACATCGTCAACAGTGCTTTGAATATTTATTATATACTTCTTACCTGTACCAGAAAGCCAACTCGCTCTCCACACATACATATTAACATGGCTTTGAAGTGTCTCGTTAGAAAGGGTGAGAGTTCCTAATCCCTATGGAGATGTTATCTACAGTTCCACCTTCCTGGGTCACCCAGAAGAGTGGCACCCAGGAAGCATGCAGTTAGAGCCTGTTCTGGGCAGGTCTGGTGGTGCCACAATTAGTATTCTCTCTCCCCTACCCAGAGCTGTAGATTTCTTCTACCAGTCTATAAATAACGTCTCTTGACTTCATTGCTGCTAGTGATATACACTCTAGCCATAACCCTCATCTCTCCACACTGGAAAAATGACTAAGACTTTTTTAAATGGAAGACAAGACCCACACAAATGAGCTGTTATTTATAGGTCTTGTTTGCCACCAATCTACTTATTAAATCTATCAAATAAAAAACCCCCTAGAATGGGAAAGTCTAGTATATAATAATACAAATAGTCATTATTATCATTTACTGAGCACTTATTACATGACTTTCTCTTAAGCAGCACAATAACTATAACAGAAGTACTACTATTCTCACTGATAGGCCAACTAAGAGGCTAAGCAAAGGCTAACTAAGATCTCCAGAGACAGCATGCCATGCCCAGGACTCCATATAGGCTTGTCTGAGTTTAAAGCCTCTATTTCAGGTGCTCTGCTCTCTGAAGCTGTCTATCGCAGTATGTCCTGCTCATGACACCCCAGACAGGAACACTGACAAGACTGAAAATGCTGCACCTGCAGTCTGCTATCTCCTCCACAGCTCAGTCTGCAGGATGCTTCCAACCTGGGGACCATACATCCCAAATGATCAGTAGCTTTGTGACAGAAAGAGCATTTGATGGGACAAGGCCAAATTTTCACCAGGTCCAGAAAACAGCAGGAGACTGAGAAGGGCACTTACTTCCATTCATGTCCCCTTATACTGTAATCAAGTGATCTGAGAGTTCATGGCTATCTAGACATAAGAGTTCTTGTCCCAACCCTGACAATGACCTACACTGTGCCCCAAACCCATCATCTCCCCTCAAAGGCCTCAGTTTCCAAACATTAAAACAAATAGGCTAATTTACATCTCTGAACATCTATCTAGGTCCAACACCCAACTGCAATTGCAGTATGTCTGTTCTCATGTTTCATGACTAGTTCTGTCATTCAGTCTGTGACTTCCCATAGCAAAGAGCCTGGCACAAGCAGGCAGTCAACACAGGCAAGGAAGAGGAAACGTACTGGACACATTCCAAACCAAAGGCTGGCTCTGGAAGAGAGACGTGCATAGAATAAGGAGTGAACTGTCATGTTCCTACCTCATTACTTGGCTCCAAACGCTGATCATTTTGGAAATTATTCCCGTCATCCTCTTCAACTTTGATAGTGTCCTCATCCTCCTTGCTAGGCAGAAGCTACATGGAGCATGGAATGATGTAAAAATGCAACCCAAAACAAAGTGCAGCATGAATATGTATGAATAAGTCACTGATGTTGTTTTTTAAAGATGCAGAACAAACAAAAAGAGGCAAGAACAAATGCCAAAGCCATGAAATAAAAATTAACCAAAGTTAAGAGTTGCTTACTCTGGCAAATCACACACAGCTACCCAGGATCAAGTAAAAAATAGGGTCAGATTCCTCAAGAAATAAGGCAAGGCATCTCTTGTGCCTTCATATATTCTTTCTCCACTACTGGACACTGACCAGGCTATCTGTTGTGCTATTGCCCCTGCTAAATCTACTTTCAGATCAGGTAAAAGCAAAAAGATTTTGGAAAATAGTTACTGATGGAACTGAAAATACCAAAAAACAAAACAAAACAAAAAAAAAGAGCAGTAAGTGAAATTTATGTTGTGCCCAATTTATGCACCACTTCTCCTATTTAACACAGGGTGTAAACCTCTTGTCAGCCTGTCACACATCTGAGATGGACAGTCCCAGCAACACTGTCATTTTGCTGACAAAAAGTCTTCATCATTAATGAAAAGAGTATTGAGTTTGTCTGATGGTAACTTTATGCTTTTGGAAATGAAGGACAGTTATTTATAAAGACTGCATAAATCTAACACTTTAAAGAAGTATAAATGTCAAGGCTTCTGTATCCCACATTCAGTAGAATAGACAGCATGCAGTTCTCAAGAAAGCCAGACCCCAGTGCACCAGAAGGGTGAACATTCTTATCATGGAACAGCTCCATAACCAAAGGAAACTCACAGCCAGAGGGTCAAATGCACCAGGTCTAGCAAATCTCTCTGGCTGAGAAGTCACTGACCCTATACCACAGGTGTTACCACCAGAGTGCCAGGCCATGGTCGGACAGTTCCACGCATGGGCACTGAGGGCTATATTCCAACAGTTTCACTTCATGAGGTCCTATGGTTAGTCTATTGTGCCTATAACTCACCCAGGCCAGCTTAAATTCTGATCTCTTAGAGGAAAATCCTTATTTTGGAAGAAAAAAAGAACTTATTGTCTTTTTGAGACAGAATCTTGCTATGAAGTTCAGATTAGCCTTGGGTGCACTCTGTACCCAAGGCTGGTCTCAAATAATGACCCTCCTGTCTCAGCCTCATGAGTGTTGGAATTACAGGTGCACCACCATACCTAACTCGATGTGGTATTTTGAGGAGGATATGTTAAATAGTGTCAAGTTCTCTGAGAAGGCAAGAAAGAAAAAGCAAGTGAGGCACATGACCGAGGCTGTTTCCTGAGGGTGAGAGGAGCAGGGAGAGGGAGTCAGAGCTGGTGGACTCTGGGAGCTGTCAGGAGGCTCTCTCTGGCTGGTGGCAGGGTTGAAGCAGAGCAGGTTTAAAGTCATTCTAAAATGACTTTAGAATGTCATTTTCCAGAAAATTCTCAGGGCTGGAGCGTATTCTTCCTACCCACATCCAAATCTGCAATCAGGATCAAGAACTGGTAATCAAAACCCCCATCCTAAGAAATAGGTGTGGTGGCACAGCCTGTAACCCCAGCACTCAGTAGGTTGAGACAGGAGGATCCCTACGAGTTCGAGACCAGTCTGAAGGTTACAAGAGTATCAGGCTGACCCAATCTGTATAGCAAAACCCTGTTTCAAAGAACACATCCTATTATCCTATCACGCATTAAAGAAACTAGATATGCATAATCATACCTACTAAAGTATAAAAGTTTTCAAATACAAGTGAGGGACTCTCTTCCTCCATTGGTTACTCCCTCATTATTAAAACATTTTTAAGTGATATAGATCTATTAAACTTGGTGGAAATATAAAAACATTAACCCACACTGGAAATAACAATGGTGATGCCTTATAAAACTAATAATCCTATCAACCAGTAAGTCTACTCATAGGCATTCACCAAGAGCAAAAAAAGTATATGACCACACAATGTTCTTATCACCCTCTACCCACAGAGTGAAGGAATCAACAGATTCACAGAATGGAACAGCAAAGAACAACAAACTGTTGATTTACATAATGACATGGATGAATCTCAAAAACACGCTGAGTGAAAAAAGTTTACACAAAAGAGAACATACGATTCTGTTTATATGACGATCTGAAATAGCATAGGAAAAATTAATCCATGGTGGGACAAAATCATAGAAGCAGCTGAAATATGTGGGGATCAAGTTGACAAGAAGGGACATAAGGAATCTTGATAGGGATCTCGATCACAGATCCCTATATATACTTGTAAAGTTCAGCCAATATTGGCTTATAATCTCTGTATTGCTGGGGAGATAGATCAGTGGCCCCACACCGAGCCAGCCACTGAAACCAGGCATGATGGCACATTCCTATAATCCCAGTACCGAGAAGGCTGAGACAGGAGGATTACTATGAGTCTGAGATGCATAGCAAGATCCTGTACCAAATAAATAAATAAGAAAAAAAAAAAGATAACTGTAGTGGGACTGGGGAGATGGCTCAGTGGAATAAGTGCTTCCCTGGCAAACGCAAGGACCTGAGTTCAATCCCCAGTTCCACCAAAAAAAAAGATAATTGTAAATATATTTAAGTGAAAGATATACATGCTTAAGTATTTAGGGAAAATATTCTGGCAATTATAATTTTAATTAGAACTTATGAAACAAGTGATGCTGTGTGGAAGCAGCCGTTTCCCTGGGGCATGGTGAGACAGCCACTGAGACCAGGTGTGCTGGCGCACATCTGTAATCCCAGGTGTGCTGGCGCACATCTGTAATCCCAGCACATAAAGGGGCGATCACTACAAGTCCGATCTGTGTAGTGAGACCCTGTAGACCCTGCACTAAATACGTTTTTTTAAAAAGTGATGATGGCTATATGAAAATGTGAACAGAATCTAAGTAGGGACTCAAGTGTCTCACAATCTCATTCCTATATGCAATGTAAAAGGCTGATATCCTAGAACTTCTGAGAAGAATGTGATTGTGGGAGGAGGAGTCACAGGAGCCAATGGGGCAGGCTGCCCAGTGGGGAGTCGGTGGCTGGACAGAAGGAGGAAGTTTGGAAGTACTCGTGCTCAGAGCTGTGACCTGGATAACAACAGCGTGCAGCGAATTTCATAGCAGGATTTTGGCTTTTCACTAGAGAAGAATGAGAAATGTTTGAACAGACAGGTACATATAGCCTGATCTCAACATTTGACATACAAATAAACTGACATAACACAGGGAACCCCCCCGTTGAGGTTTATAATTTCAATGTTTTATAAATCAGCTAAAAATAAATTTACTTTTTCAAACAGGTAAGATGGCATGATGACAGACCGTAGCCACCAGCCTGCTTCTGGAGAAGTCACCTCTCACTTTCTGCACCGAGGCCTTCCTGCAACCACTGGCCACTTCCCGTGCCAGGGAAAGAGGAAAACCCCAGTGGGATAAAGGAGGAGGAACGGGGAAGCCCCTTGGTACTTCCTGCGGACAGGAGAAAAGCTCACCTAGGTGTAGCTGGGCAAATTGTCATTAATATGCATCACTCCAGCTAGGAGTTCCAAGTGCCCTTCCACACTCATACCCGTGCCGTTCCTCAGGACACAGTAACCTGAAGGTCACTCTCTATCGTTGTTGACTCAGTTAAAAGTAAGCTCTCAGTTTCTAGCAATCATCAGGAATGAAATGTATGGACACAGGGAAATGTCCCTGGTGTCAAAGTGACTTAGCAGTTTTCAAAGACAAAGGACAAAAAGTCAGAACACACTCTGAGTCACTGTACTCAGGCTCTGCTTCAACCCTGCCACCAGCCAGAGAGCCTCCTGACAGCTCCCAGAGTCCACCAGCTCTGACCCCCTCTCCCTGCTCCTCTCACCCTCAGGAAACAGCCTCGGTCATGTGCCTCACTTGCTTTTTCTTTGCCTTCTCAGAGAACTTGACACTATTTAACATATCCTCCTCAAGATACCACATCGAGTTAGGTATGGTGGTGTGCCTGTAATTCCAACACTCATGAGGCTGAGACAGGAGGGTCATTGTTTGAGACCAGCCTGGGGTACAGAGTGCAGCAAAGGCCAGCCTGAACTTCATAGCAATATTCTATCT
>PVKA01003086.1:0-114827 GCA_004027165.1 Ctenomys sociabilis | reverse complement strand
TTCTTTTTTCCTTTTCTCTTTCCCCCTGACAGTTTGTCTTTTCTTTTCAATGGCTTTTTTTCAAATCACAGTGTTTATCCTACATTCCGGATCCTATTTATTTGTTCAGGTTCTCTGAAACAGCAAAATACTGGAAGTAATCCAAATGGCCAACATCAAAGAATGGATTAAATAAATGTGTGTTATTTTTTATACAACGAAGTACTACTCAGCCATAAATATAATTTTGAGGCTAGTATAGATAAAGCAATGCAACTCAAAAAGTGAAATGAAATACATCAGACCTGTATGAATATATATCATATTATCTCACTAATGTGAGAGAATGAGTGTAAATAGGATCCAGGTTGCATTTCTTTAATTGCTAAGGTAATCCCAGTGGTTGGGGAGGCTAAAAACAGGAAATCACTGAGTCCAGTCTGCACAATGAGACCCTGCAGAACCTGCACTAAATACAAATAATAGAAGCAATAAAATAATAATAATAAAATTTTAAAAAATAATTAAAAACAAATTTGTTCATTTCAGGTTGCCAAAGTTTTAGAAAGGGAAAGAATGTATTTAATGGGCAGGAAAAAGTCCGAGGAAGGAAAGGTCTAAAGAAAGAAGGGAAAAAGACATATTTATGTATCTATTGAGAATAGTTTGGATAACTGTGCTGCCGGTTTCTGCATGTCCTTTGAAAGGAGTAGTTAATGCTTAATATTTTTTTTTTTAGTTTTTTATTACTTTTTTGTTTTAACCAATTTTGCACATTTATATCTGGTAACCTAAACAAGTTGAAGAAAATATCATGAAATACAGGAACCACTGCTGAATTTCTGTTACTTTGCTTGATGAAATTTTGTATCATTTTGAATGCTTTGTTTTCTTTGCTGTTTTGTATTATTTAACAAAAAGAATGTTTAAGAATATTGCTGCATTAACCTCATTTCAATGGTATCTACAGTTATGTTCCCTACTGCGTCTATATGTGTAATTAATATTTTTCAAATTTAGCTTGATTAGAGGTAAAAGCCTATCAACTTTATTGATATTTTCAAGTAACCAGGTTTTTTCTTCTTTGTTATTTTTGTTATTTCTATTAATTTCTTATTTTGCATTGCTTTCCTCTGACATTTCAATATTTAATGCTAACTTGGATTGAATTTGTTCTTTTCTCTCTAGTTATATAATCAAGACTTAGATTGTTATTTTAGATCTTTTCCCTTGTCAATCTATACATTCATGCTATGATTTTCCTTTCAGTGCTGATTTTGCTGCATTACATGAATGTGAAGAAGTAGATTAATTTACATTTGGTTCAAAATATATTTTTAGATTTCCATAGAGATTTTTCCCCTACATCCCAAGTATTACTTTAAGAGTTTAAATTCCTCATCCAATATTTTCTCCTTCTCCTATAATGCTTCTCTTATTGATGTCTAGTTCAATTCTAACACAGCAGCCTGAGAACCAACACTGTCTGATTTCTATTTACTTTTATTAGGACTTAAATTATGGCTCAGAATATGTTTTTAGTAAGTGTTCCACTTGAAATTGAGAAAAACGTATAATTTTTGTTCCATGCAGCCATCTACAGATGTAAATTACTTCCAGATGATTAATGTTCCTGTCAAATTCAATATGTCCTTTCTGATTTTGATTGTCTCATTTATAAGAGAAGGCTATTGAAATCTTCAATATAGTAGTGGATTTATTTCTTTCTCCTGGCAGTTCTAGGAAATTTTGCCTCATGTATACTGATGCTCTGCTATTAGACAAGATTAAATGGTTACAAAATATAAACATTGTTACATTTTCTTGGAATACTGATCCATTCAACATAATGGAAATTTTTTTTTATCTCTAACTTCTTTTGTTTTATCTGAACTAAAAGAGCTTCTCCTGATTTCTTATCATTACTATTAAATTGTACTTATTTCTCCAACTCATTAGTTTGAGTCTGTAAAATATGGGTTTATGGTAAACAAGATAGAGTACTTGAGAGGATTTTTTTTTTCATTTTTTAACTTTAATGTGCCAGTAATAAATTCTGGGGACTCCTTTATGGGTTATTGATCTATGTTGCTGACCGAGGCTTTTTCTTATTTATTTTTTCTCTTTTTTTAATATCTTCATGTTACTTTCTGACACTTTGTTTTGTTAGTCTTAGATAATTTATATTTAAAATTATTGTTATAGATATGTTAATATCTATTATGTTATATATTTACTACCCTTTTAGTTACTATATTTGTTTTCTATGATTTCTCTTTTAATCATTTTATATCATTTCAATTTGTATCCTTCCTTGAAACAACAGTAATAATTGTTTATTTAATTAAAAAACAGTCAATTGCTCTAAGGCTTTCAAAATACATTTGCAACAAATACAATTTCCTTTTTAAATAGCATTATACCAATAAACTAATACTTTATAATGACTGCTTCAAATTTCTTTCTCTTCTCCCTTATTGTTCTCCATATTTTTTTGCCAGTCAAGCGCTTATTCAATTTAACTATCTCACCAGCCTTCCTTATCCTTCTGCTGCCCTTCATTTAACTTACACAGAACATGAAAAATCAAATATACTGATGTTATTTGTATTTTGATCAAGTAGCTTTGTACAGGTTTATTTAATTATTTTTTAAAATACATCTTTTGTTTTATATTAATTTATGTGTTCTGCAACATTATTTATATGCATTTGTTTACCATGTATCATTTTGTAAATGTCTAAATAACTTTCTTCAACAATTCTTCTAAATTTACTAATTACCTTAATTTTTGTTTCCTAGAGAAAGCCTTCATTTATCATGAACTTTTCTCAAATTTCAAAACTTATGATTGAATATCAAAATATTTAAGTCATGACCAATTTTAATTCTTTTCATCATCAAAGTAATCCGTGTAGGCCTGGCGAGATAGCTCTGCAGTCTAAAGTGCCTACTTAGGTGAACTCAGGCAGGTACGGGGGACCATGTTTCCATCCCTGGTACCGTATGCCATTCCATCCTTGCCTTCAGGTGTGCTGAGCTTGCCAAAGAAAGAAAAAAGAAAAAGAAAAAAAATCCATGTAATCACTCATATTTTCAGTGTAATAATTTATTATGCCAGGTATAGAATTCTAAGTAATTTTTTCTATCAGTCTTTTAAATATCATATTCATTTTATTATATTTTAACTACTTTATTGTGTGGAAGAAGTTGGACATGATTTTTATTTTTAGTCCTTTGTTAGAAAGTTTTATATTTCCTCTGTTTTCTTTTAATTTTAAATTTTGTGGTTAGAATAGGGTATGTTATTTTGCCCAGGTTGGTTTCAAATACTTGGGTTTAAGAGATTCTCCCACCTCTTCCTCTCAAGTATCAAAGACAATGGGAATATGCCTCTGTGTCTGTACCCCTGCAGTTGTTAACCCTAGAACTGCCAAGTCTCTGGCAATTTGCTAATTATGCTTCAGGATCTCCTATACCAGTACTAGATTTGGTGACAGTTCTATTTTATGAGATGCTGACGTGATAAATTATTACATATATTTATTTTTGAGCTTCTCTAATGAGTGGGGGAATTTTGCTAAATGGCCTTCATATATATATATATATATATGAAAATTTGTCAGTTTTCCCATTATTTTAGTTTTTTACTTGTTAATATAGTGTCTTGTTAAGATAGTGTCTCAGTTACTCTTCTCTTGTTGCTGAGAAAAATACCTGACACTCAAAATAAAGAAATGTTTATTTAGCTCACAGTTACTGCAGGGTTTCAGCTAATATCCAGCTGGCTCCAAGGCAGAGCAGCACATGGCAGAGAAAATCCTTTCATGGAGGTGGCAAAGCAAGAGGTAGCAGCACTTCAAGCTGGTGGCTTTTCTTCCCCCCCTTACATTATAATGCGAATTACCTGCCCAGGGGAGGTGCAGCATCCACACCCACAATAATCAACTACAAAACTCCAGAAGCTGCCTATGAGTGCATGAGGCTTTGGGGCACACATATACACAAGCCATAGCAGACAGTGTCAGCTACTACACTCCTTACATGCCGGGCTGGAACCTCTGACTCTATCTTCTTTTCAATAAAGGAGAAAATGTAGTTACAATATTTCCCTGAGACTTGAATGTATAGTCAGAGACAAGGATGTAATAGAAACCTGTTTGAAAGGACTTCCATATCCTCATGCTTGTGAAATTCATGTGCCTCAAACATGCCTCCTGTTAGGTCCATCCATTGTTTAGTTTTGATTCCTTTCCTGTCAAAATATACTGCGCTCTCCACTGGCCTTCACCAATAGCTTGGGGAAGAAAGATGATATACATAATCTACTATCAGGTATGTGGTGGAATTGTCTTGTCTAAATGTATGTATACCCTTTCAATGGTAGTTTATGTTTTTCTTTACTTTTTTTCTTGTATTTTAGGGAAAGGACTACAGGGTGTTCAGGGTCTCACTACTATATCAGACTCCGTAATTCTGTTTACAGCCTCTAAGAGCTGGGATTACAGGCCCATGCCACAACACCTAGCACCAATTGATGTCTCAGCACACCACAGGGGTGGGGGGCAACAAACCCCAGCCCCTGCACCTGTTTGCAGGTGCTTTAATTCACTGAGCTATCTGGTTTTCCCTATGTTATCTTGCTTCTGTTTTTTTTTTTCTTTCTTTCTTTTTTTTTTCTTTTAGCTTTGATCCTAATCAATAGCATGCGAACAATAATGAAAAATGTAGTCAACATTTCAAATTTTCTTTAAAGTATGTTTTACCCATTGCTAAAAACTTGGATTATTTTAAGTCTTGAGGCATCTATAGTTAGAAAGATGTGTACTTCTAAAAATGTTAATTTATAATATTTTAAAAGGCAATGCATGCTATCAAAATCTTATTGCTATAGAGCCTTGCCAAGATTTCAAGTTTTAAAATATCACTTGAATAAAAATTAGTAAATATATTGGTACAGGGTAAGAGAAGTAACAGAGCAGGAGGAAAAGAAGTTGTTAATGAGCCCGGGGAAAAAGAAATAGGGGGCAGTGCAAATCCTGAGAGGCATGTACGTGATGGGTAAGAGCTACAGTCACAGATTCATAATAAACACAACATGTTAGAGAAAAGGTAAGACTAGGAAGACTTAGGACTGATTTAAACATTGATTTCAATATGGATAGAGAAAGTGCTGACATTTATTCTCTGAGGAATGCTAAAAAAGGAAGCAGATTATGATCCAAAGTATTGTAAAAAATTCAATTGGTGATACAGATACACAATTAAAAATATGAATCAGATCTCAGGAGAATGGGTTGTGCGGAACCAGCGAGATTCTTATAGAGAGGGAATAATTGAAGGTCGGGAATAGTTGAGGTCATTTAAGAGCAGAGCAAGAGGCAGAATGACTCTCAGATTCCATCTAAATGTACAAAAATGAGCCAAGTTAGGAGAGATGTTAAGGACAGAAACAAAGCATCAAGTTTGTTACAGTTGCTTTCTACAAGAGAGAAGCAAGAAAAATTAAAAGGTATTATCCAATCAATTAAGATAAAAGTAGAGCCAACCAAATAGCTCAATAGACTGAAGCACCTGCAAGCAGGCACAGGGGCCAGGGTTCCCATCCCCTGGCCTGCTGTGCCTGCCCTGCCCCCAGGGTGCGCTGAAGGGGAATTGACACTGGGCATAATGGTGTGCACTTGTAATCCCGGCTTTCGGGAGGCTGAAAACAGGCGGATCACTGTGAGTCTGATCTAGTATGAGATACTAAACATGCTGTAGAGCCTTCCCTAAAATAAAAAAAAAAAAAAAGATAAGAGCTAAGAAATGATTATTAAATTTAATGACAGGGTGAGGACTGTCTATATTAGGAGACATTGTGAGCTCATAAGGTTGGAGAATACATGTATATGCAGTGGTTACAAAAGAAGACATTACATAGAACTCAAGTGTATACAAATCAGGCAAATTTTAATTTTGAAGACATGAAGAGATAGAGGGCTTGTAGTGAAAGGACTCTTTATTCTTGTTCCAAATTACTGTTTGTGTGAGCATGTGAGTTGCATATTGTGCCCCCCTAAATGTTTATAAGAAGTGAAATGTAAAGATGCTAACAACAACAGGGTCTCCCCGGTCTTGGAAATTAGCAAAATATTTAAGAACTCACACACAGCAAACTGAAATTGATAAGACAGATGCAAATATTAGAAAAAGATAAATGTTACTTTGCAAAAGTTTAAAAGTGGTAAGATGCCTGACCCAATTTTAAATTGGAGGTTAGGGTGAAAGTTTCTTATATTTCCATGTAGAAGTTGATGTTTTCATTCTCAGATAGTGAAGGATTTGATGCAAAAGGTAATAGGATGTGAATGGGATGTTGATATTTTCAGAATAAGCAGCGTTGAAATAAACTTTAGCAATTTTTGAAGAGTGGGTTTACTATGAAAATATTTGGGTGCTGGAAAGTATCTTAGTGCTTGTTTCAGATAAGAAAATTTATATTACCCTTTGGAGTGTTTGATTTTCTTTAATACAGACTAGAAGGTGGGGGGGGGACATTAGAGGTACAGAAAACAGAATTGCTAGAAAAACCAATTGTTGACATTTTGCTTAATTAGAAGAGCTATAGAAAATGCCTGAGTCATTTGACATATCTATGTGTGTATGGTGACACCATTGAGGGAGAGAGAAGTATTAAATCAATCAAGAATATTGTAGATCTTAATGATTATGGTAGACAAAGTAGTCTATAGTCTTTATTTGAATTTCCCCATATGACATAAGAGAAAAATTCAAATTACTGTACAATAAGATAAATAAGAAAAGAACATCAATAAGTGGTGAGTTATCTAACAATTTTCCCCAAAATCATCTAGAAATTAAACACATTGGGACTCAGAGGCCATGAAGAATACATGTCATAGTTAATATATCAGAAGTAATGCAGTTGGGTGGCTTATCTTTTACTATATTTGCAGGTGGGAACACAAGTATAATTAACGGTAAATTATGTTATGTTTGCCTAAACAGTACCAAGAAAACATCTTCAGGAAAATTTGTTCTGTGGGGCCAGGGAGATGGCTCAGTAGAATAAGTGCTTCCCTGGCAAGCACAGGGTTCTGAGTTCAATACCCAGTTCCACCAAAAAAAAAGAAAGTTCTGAAAGTTGAAAATTAAGTTTGGTCTGAAGAAAAAAGTGTTCATAAAATATATCCAGGTATAAACAGTTTTCATGGATGATTATGGACTGTGTAGAAACATTCTTTTAATGGGTATTATTTCAATTCTTATTCCTTATATTTCTTGCCTCTAAAATACAGATGAATATTATGTTTGAACATTGTAAAATTAGTTCATTATTTAGTCTAAATATGGGAGATATGATGATTTTACTTCCTCCACTTGTGCTAAAATAATGAGAATACTTAGTTCAATTCCATATTTCTGAAGCGTTGAACACATTCAATGGCAAAGGTTTGCTCTTTTCCATGCTGTACAACGTAGAGGTTTTAAGAATCTCCATTAACGCTCAGAGGAGGCTTTGGATTTGTACTTCCAGGCATTTTCCAAGGCAACACTTTGGCAAATTTTATTTATATATTTATTTATTGTTTGTTCGTTTGTTTATTTATTTATTTTGTATTTTAGGGAAGGGTCTACAGGGTGTTCAGGTTCTTAAGACTAGCTCAGACTTGTAGTGACTCCCCCTGTTTACAGCCCTCCAAGAGCTGGGATTACAGGTGTGTACCACCACACCCAGTCTCAATTGCCCTCTCAGCTTGCCTCTGGGGTAGGGCAACAAGGCAGGCCCAGGGATTGAGCCCCAGACCCTGGACCTGCTTCCAGGTGCTTTAATCCACTGAGCTATTTGGCTAGCCATTGGCCAATTTTAGAAATTTAAATGTAAAATGCATTTTTACATTAGGAATGTGTATCAAGTCTTTTGGGGGCCAGGAGAAGAATACAATGGTTTTTAAGTAAATGTCACTTAAAAGACTCATGCACTAATCAGCAGGGCTTTAGGAGGTGAATGGCTGGATGGAGCAGGATTAGGCCACTCATGAATATGTGGTTAATTGACATTTGAGAGGTGAAGTCTGACTGGAGGTGATGTATTATGGACTACATGGCCTGCACGGGTCTATTTGCATCCTTCTTCCCTTGATCCTTCTCTCTGCTTCTTATCTGCCGAGCCATGAGCAAGCCTACATTGCTGTGCACCTCTACTATGCCACCGTGCCTTGGAGCTATTATCAGGCAAAATAAAGCTTTCTTCCATAGAGTTGTGAGTGTCAGTATTGTGTCCTGGCAAGGGAAAGCAACTAAGGCAGGTTTGAATGTTATACAACTTCTTAGTTCACACATTGTATGAGGGATTGATTGCTCTGGTAGCTATGACAAAATAAGGGATGACCTTAACCCAGTTCTATATTGCTTATGCATGTGTGCCTTCAAATGAAGAATGTAATTGCCCTACGTACATGTTTCTTCTTTTGTTAATGTTTGTGTATATGCATGCACATATTAAGCAGGTATCTTTGTTTTCTTTCTTTGTAAAATCATGTTTATAAATGTAATGTTGATTTTTAGATATTGTGGAATCTACATTATAAAACTTATGATGTAAGGCATTAAGAGAAAAGTAAGCATCACAAAAATAAAACTTAAACTTCTATTCCAGTGAACAAATTATTGGTAATTTTGTTCTGAGCATTTGCTGCACTACACATTGGGCAGCAAAATTCATGTTTCCCTACCAGTTTATGAATAGTTTCAATAAGTATACATTTAACTAGTGTAAAATATGTCCATGTTTGAGACTGTATGTATGTACTTCTGTGTATACAAATGCATGATTTAGTTGTTGTTTATCTCTAGATGTCCTCCGCCTAAAGCCTCATGTAGCCATAGGGAGAGGGTTTCAAAGGAGGTTAGAACTAGAGTGTGTCATGCTGGGATCAAGGGCATGTTTGCTAAATTATCCCCCTGACTGGTCTGGCACAGATCTGGACACGCCAATCTGGGTGCAAGGGATATTTCTCTAGAGGGTGGGTGTGCTAGATCAGATACAAGGAAGAGAAAGGAGCTGCTGGCTGCTTGCTGCTGGTCACCCCCTTGCTGCTCGCTTCCTTTGCCTTCCCTGCTTTTCTATGGACCATTTCTCCTCTGGGACACCCTTGACCAAGCTGCCTTACCTTGGAGCCCACTGACTATGAAAGGAAACTTCTACACACTATCAGCCAGGTAAATCTTTTGTCCTTTGACTTTGGGTGACAGATATTTTGTGTCAGCAATGAAAAAACTGAGACAATAATATCTATACATATTTGCAGTCTATTTTAACTACGTCAGATTGGGAATAGAGTATGATAAAACACTGTCATCCATTACAACTGTAAATGTATGGTGCAAGTAAATAGATAAGAATGTGAATAATGAATATTTCTTCAGGGAAAACAAGTAATTTGGTTGCTATTTTGAAATAAATGAACTGTTCAGCAAACTATTAAAAATGTGAACACCTAATAACCATAAAATATAAACTAGTTTGTTCTATACTGAATAATTATTAGATTTGGAGTCAAGTCTTCAATTTGTGTATCAATAGAATGCAACTTGATATGATTTTAAAATACCCAATGGATTTACCTTTTAAGGTAAAGTTTATGTCCTCATTACCATATATCTTGAAAAGAAAAGTAAATTAAAACTAACAGAAAACTCATGAAGAAAGTGATTATAATGATAAAAGTGTGTCCATATGGAATAGAGCTGAAAATGAAAGCCAATAACTATAGAAACTATTCATGCCATTATGCAAATATTAAATGTGAACAGCTGGTAGAGAGAAGAAATTATCATGCTTGGTATTTAATAGCCAAGTTGTTATATAAACACCTTTTACTGTTGGGAAAGTAATTTTCTTAAATCAAATGCTTCAATCAACCTTCATAAGATTGTGTCATGTTTCTACAAGCAAAGAAATTATTAGGTTTTTTCCATTCCCTATTCTGAACAGAAGATGAATAAGCCCACTCATAGGAACATTCAGAAATTTTTCCAGTTGTTGCAAACATAAGAATATTATAAAGTTATATAGAAATATAACAGGTCAAAAAGCTTTATAAAAGATATGATATGTAAGTTTTCAACTCACAAAGGGAGCATTATCACAATTAAAGGCATACTAGTTGATGGAATTTGTGAAAAGCAAAAAGGAGAAATTGTCATTTATTGATATCCTATAAACTGGTAAGATAGATATTTTACTACCTTGTGTAGTGCAACTCAGTACTTCAACAAGATGCCCTCTATATTATATACATAGTAATATATACACAGTTAACTATATATATGTGTGTGCGTGTGTGTCTACATATATATATATATATGTATACCTATTGTCAAAATAAAAATAAAAATGGACTGTACAAAGAAATATAACTAAGAAAGGTAATGTAAGTGCTGCCAGATTTATTAACGAAGATTTAAATTCCTTTTTCAATTTTATTTTTATTTTTTTTATTCATTTTAATGAGAAAAAAATAGCAATGAAACAGTTTCAGAACAGGTTAGTAGGATGGTTACAATAATTAATACATTGCACATTGTTATCTTCATAGTAGTTATACAGAGGACAAGAGATAGACATGATATCATCTAAACAATATTAGGACATCGACAGAAAAATTTGCACATTTGCCCTAAATTTTTCTGTGACCGTAAATTTCCGACTTTTAGAGTTCCCATGCAAAAACTTACAATAGACGAATTTCTGTAAGTTCTTTTAAATTTTCACAGGATTTCTGTGTTTTGTATTTTATGGTGCTGGGAATCAGAATTAGGACCTTCATCATGTGAAGTACATACCCTGCCTTTGAGCTACATCCCCAGGCCCTACATTTCCAACTGTTATTATTCATTCACTTTGTATTTCATGTTTCCTGAAAACCAAATTTTGAACACATTTTTGTAACTTACAAATATCTTTTCAATATTAAACTATGAAATATTTGAACTCTGCTCATTTCCTAAATTGAATAGAAAATTTATTTGAAGGAATCAAAGTCTTCTGGTGCCAGGTATAGTGAATAAGTTGAATGAGGATGACCTTAGAGTTTTACAAGGCTGCCTCTTTGTTCAATGGCATTTGGCAACATAGTTCACTATAGTTTTAAATCTTGCTCCATAAAGTAATTAGAAAGACTTTTAAGTCTTCTTCAGAAACTGGCAAGAACAATGGAATAAGTATACTTCAAGTGAAAAGGAATATTTTGAAGGAGGATTAATATGTCTTCTACTGTAATACTTTTATAAATTTAAACATTCATTTTTCATTTTGTTCATATTTCATATTTTAAGTCATGAAATATAGCTCCAAAAACTAAAAGGATAATAAGAAAGAACTGTTATAATTAAAACAATTAATGGTATAAATAACCTTAAGTCAATTTTTATCTTTTATCTCATTTCTCTAACATAGAGAACAACAGAGAACATGTACATATTTAAATTTGTTTCCAAATATAGTATTTTCTGTTATGCTTTGTATAAATAATGTTTCATTATATCATTGTGCAATACATTCACTAATTTACCTGATTTTGAAATTTCTGATTAGAATCTTAGTTTTGTACTATGTTTTGCTTTATAATTTTATCCTGCACATTTTTCTTTGATGACATAATATAAAAAATCATACACTGCATATAGTCCACAAATATTTATAAATATTTTACTTATATATTCACTAATACTTGATATTTTCTTGAATCTCTAATGTGTACTACAAACACACTATATATGATATGTATCTATGTACATAATATATATGCATACACTATATATACGCACATACTATATAGATGTACATAATTATATATATATTTATTTATTTATAAACTCAGGTGGGACATTTTGCTCTGACTGTAGAAACAGGCATGGAATTGATAGAAATATAGTACAGATGATTATATATTGAAATGTCACAGTTTGTAGTTTAACATTTCCACTAACAATTTATGTTGACCCTTACTAATATCTACCATTATTGGTAATAAATTTTGACAAATCTCATACTAGACATATAATGTTATCTAATTGTGGTGTTAATTGCGGTTTCATGATTTAACAATACAAATGAAATATTTTTCTTGAAATTACCCTGGTTTTCTTTGTAAAATATTTAATCATATTATTTACAGTGTTGTTCCATTTGCATCTTATATATATTTGTCTTACTATTGCCAAAAATAAACCTGTACACTAAACTAATGTTAGTTTATATGATGCAAATAACTTCTCTCAGCATGTAGATTACTTTCTCATTCTCTTTGAAACATGTTAAGTAACAGTGGCTTTTCATTTCAAAATTTTTATTTATTTCCAATTGATTTTCCATGGTTTCAATGGCAGCAATCTTTCAAAGTACTTTCATTATATTTATGTTGTTGGAGTGCTATATGGACAAGTGACCTGGAAGGGCTGCACACTGTGAGACCCCAAAAGCACTATAACCCAAAGAAATTTTAATCATTACAACTGTCTATGCACAGAACATCTACATGAAAATCTCCTATCCAGGAAATCAGTCTGACACCCACATAGATCATAGAACTTAAAAACAAATACATTCAAAATATCAGAAACATGATCTCACTTAAATTGCCATAGATGCCTCCATCTGCCAAACTGGCAGAGCATTGCACATGTGGATGCTTCAGTTCTGGTTCCTTCTACCCTGGAAAAGAGAATCTTAGACCAATATATAAGTTCATTAGCACTCCAAAACAGCTTTCAGGAATGTCATGCCTATTTCAGAAAGGTTACAGAACGCAATGACTTAGTTATGCCTCCTGGGTTCAGCAATAAACAATACGAGAATTTCACAATGATCAGTGTTTGTATCTAATGGTCTCTGTGTGTGTGCAAATGGTGGTGCTCAATCTGTAATGCCAGCTAGGAGCATACTCAACCTATGAAGTCAGGCTGCCAACCTACAGATGGGCTCAGAAGTCTACCTGGCTTGAATGGCCAACCTCTAAAACCATCTCAGGCCCTACATGAGACTTCAACCAAAGAAGGATTTAAACATCACTGCATATTTCAGTGAAATGAAGAGTTTAAGATTGTCATACTCAGGTATTTAAAAAGCACATGATTTATTCTGAAAGCTCATCCCAAATGCCCACTTTAGGGAAGTGAAGAAGGGAAGAAAACTTTAGTCTTACTATCATACTGAGCATAGCAGCTAACCACAATAATCTTAAGAAGTAACTCTACCAAAATATGGTGCCTCTCTTGTAAATCTATTCAACTACAAATGACAATATTGGTACTACTTGGCTAGGGACTATATCTTATGCTCAGTCTAATTAAAGGTAATTGTTGAGCTCAACGAGCTACTCCATCCGAAATTCAGAGCAAGGATAACACTCTATTATAAAGAAAATCTGAAAGCCAACTTCACCACTTGTCAATCAAAAACCAAAGAACAGATTAAAATATTTCCTTGGTCTGCTTTCTGCCATTTTGTCAGGTCCCCATCACAGTCTTCTAAAAATGACATGTTTATGTAGCTCACATCTTGAAAGTTTTTGTCCGGGGCACATGGATCATGTGTTTGGGGGACTTTATTACAAGGTAGAGCACTGTGAAATGGAACTTTTGACAGCAGTCTCTCATTTCTTGGCTGTTATGTCAATAAAATGGATAATAAATTTCCCATGTTCCTTTCTAAGTGAAAACTTATCCCCCAGTTTCATAAAGACCTCTGGCAGTTTGAAGACCTGAAGCACTTGACTGCTTAAAAGTCATTTTAGACCCAACTGTAAGTACAGTGAGAGTCAGTAAGGGTGAGAGTGTATGTGTGTAACTCCCTAAGCTAGGTATCCACATACATGCACAGACCTCCACAAAATAATAAGTGTTAGGAAGATTTAGTCAATCAGTACAACTACTAAAGAAATTAGCATAGTTTCAGCTATGGACCCCTTAAATAGATGACATGACATTGTTTTCAGAATAATTCATTTAAAGAATCCCAATAGTCTACAAAGACACATGGATAATTACACATGAAATCTGGAGAGCAATCTACAAATAAAATGAGAGGCTTGAAAAAGAATTGAAAAAGAATCTACAAGTGCAGGATTCAAAGGCAAAACAATATGCAGGAGATTCTAACTGCTGGCACTGTCATTCTGGAGAAAGTATTAGTGCGTTAAAAGATAGAACATTTGAAATTATCCAAGCAGAAGATTGAAAGGAGAAAATGAAAAATGTGTATGGGAATTAGGGATATCAACAAAAGACCAAATATTGCCTAAAATAGTACCCAGAGGTGAACTAAAGAATTAAAAATCCAGAAAGTATAATAAAGAATAGTACCAGAAAATTTTCATAATCTGAAGGAAATGAGAGGGTGTAAGCATAGGAGGTACACAAGATCTCCATTCAAATTCAGCCCAAAAGGAGGGGAGTAAAACACTTATAAGATAAATGTCAACAATAAAGATAAGACAAATTTTGAAAACAGCAAGAAAGAACATAAAACTGAATCACTCCACGAGTCTCAGTACATTTCAAGCAGAAACTTTACAGACTAGGAGACAGTGAAATGTCACATTCAAAGAAATGAAAAATAATCACTAAGTATAATTCAATCAACAATCATTTCTTTCAAAAATTAGAGGCAAATAAAAACTTTCTAAAACCAAAGTATGTTACTGGGCACTCAGAAACACCCCAGATACATCCAGCTATCCATTCCTGACTAATGGAACAAAAGTATGTGCTGGAGGGAAGAAATTCTATTCAACAAACGTTGGCAAAACTGGTTAATTATATGTAGAAGATAGAAATTGCAACCACACAACCATACAGGCCTATGATTATTTAGAAATTCTTTTATTTTATTTTATTTTTCTATTTTTTTGGTGCAAGATCTCATTATGCATGCAGCCCACATTCATAGTGATCTTCCTGCTTTTTGCCTCCCACGTGCTGGGATTACAGGCACGCACCACCACGCCGGGACTGCATCGCCGGCTCAGCGCATCTGAAGGCGGGGCCGGCGTGGTTTGGGGAACCAAGGATCGAACACTGGTCCCAGCACTTACCTAAACAAGTGCTTAGTCTGCTGAGCTATACCGCCGGCCCTAGAAATTCTTTTACAACAGCACTAACTTATTCCATATTTTAATTCCAATGTGTGTTTCATATTTTTTTCATTTGATCTAGTATCATATGATAATACTTTTCATATTTCTATTGACACTTATTTCTTTTTTTGCTTGTTTTTTGATAGTTTCACCATGAAGTTCAGGCCTTGTATAGTCAGTGATCCTCCTGCCTCAGCCTCCCATGTTTTTGGATTATAAGCATGCCCAGATTTATTATTATAATAATTTCTTTAATCATTTAGTGTAAGTGCCTTTATTAATCTCCACACAAATGGATTTTTGGTATTTATTTTCTTTTTAATGTTTAATTTAATTGATCTGTAGTCATAGAATGCCATCTGTGTAATACCAGCTATTAGAGCTTTATTTGTCTTGTAAATGTTTTGTTAACTGTTCCACGTGCATTTTGAATCATATATTTTCTTTGATAGCTGGATGATTAAATCTATGTATTTCCAATAAATTATATTTATTTGTATACTGCTAAATCTTCTCACCTGTACTGTTTTGTGTCTGTTGTCTGAGGGAATGATAAAGCTTTCTAAAACTGTCTCTTTGAATGACTTGAACTTAAAGACAGCATATAATATGAAAATTCTTACTTTATGCATTTTGAAGTAATTTCATTCAATTAAAAAGTTACTGCCTCTAAATTGACATAATACCTTTGTGTATTGAATATTTCAGTCAGGCAAGTGCTTATTCTCCTGAGCCATCTCCCTGCCCCCCTGAGTTCTATCACTGGTACCAAAAAATGAATAAAATGAAATAAAATAAAATAAAATTCCATTTTTCTTATATACAGTTGCATCATTTTAGTTTTACATGGCATACTTCTATAAATAACTATTTATTTAATAAAGTAAACTTTATTTGAATGGAGACCCAGATTTTTGAAAAAGTGAGTCAACAAGTGTAGCAAGTTCTATGCATTCTGTTGTGTCCATTCTGTATAATTTTTTCCTGTGAAAATGGCCTGCACTACTGGGAAATACTGGTTATGATTAAGAATAAAGAACTACTATTAAGTGAAGTTTAAACTTTACATTACAGTTCAATTTTTTGTTATAAAATCTGGGTTATTAACAAATATATGACATATTTTCATCGGTACAATGTCATACAAAATAGTTTTGCTGCATTAAAATTCTTGTTGGCATCATGTATATTTCTGTCTCTCTTTAAACCTCTGGCAAGCACTGATATTTTTTTCTGTCCTCAGGACTTCCTCTTTTCTAGAATTTCATGGAGTATTCTGAGACGAATGTTTTATAGAGTATAGAATTCTTAAGTATGTAGTCTTCTCAGAATTGGTTCTTTCATTCATTAATATACCTTCAACCTGTTAACTGTGAAACTAACAGAGTTTTATTGTGTTGCAGTAGCATGTAGTTTCTTACTACTTAATATTAATTTTCAATGAAGAACATTGATGGATTATATCTTAAAAGTAATAATTTCAAAAACCAAGATAAGCTAGTATTTTTTATGTCATCTTTAAAGAGTTTCACAATTTTAGTGGGTTATCAGAAGAACTGGAACCTGTCTGAAGCTGTTGATTTGAGCCTTTTACAGTTGATAACTCACTACTATTATGGAATATTGGACTATATTGGGATATTTTCTGAATTCAAGTACCTACAATATTTGAACTGGCATCAAGTATGAGAAGGTCTTTTAAAGACTTCTCCAAATACAGGTTCTCTAACAACAACGGAATACTCATCTCTGACAAAACAAAATAAAAGGGGTTATAAATAAAGGATCATTTTGTAGTGAGAAAACAATATATGTATAAACAATATAGCTATGATAGATATTCAGCTACTATCTATTAGTTCAATGAGAAGAGAGGTTTTTGTTAATATTGTTTAGTCAAGATATCATGTCTGCATCTTGTCCGAATAACTACTACAAAAACAACAATATGCAATGTATCAATTATTATAACTGTCCTACTAACCTATTTTGAAACTTTTCATTTCCATTTGTTTTTATTAAAATGAATAAAAATTTTTTAAAAAAACAACAAAAGAGTTCCACAATTTTGAAATTTATATTTCATTTTTCTATCTATTTTGAATTAAGTTTTTTATGAACAGCCAAGATCCTTGTATTATTTTTAGTTAAATGCATCTGAATATTTAATTGTTTATATTTCATGTTGAAAAGAGTACAATACCTTCATGGAATATTTCTTCATTTATTTGTATATACTTTATAAAAGATATCCTTCTTTCTAATGACTGCTTAGTTTAAATATGTCTAATTTGATGTTTAAATCTCAATGTCACAATTTACCTTAATGACACATGCTAATGCTTTTCATTTTTAAGTTTTTTACTAATAGATACTTATTACTGTCAACAAATTTATGATATTTTCTTTTATCTATTTTTATCAAAAATACATTTACATTTTTATGACTTTATTAAGATTGCATTCAAACATATGCATACAAAAATATTTAAGGAAATTAAATTGTGTGTTTAATTCATTAATTATAACATTGATGGATTTGATATTCTACACCTAGTTTGCATTATTTTAATAATTTTATTTGGCTAAGTAATATGCATCTTTAAAAAGCACAAATATTATACTATACATTTTATTTGTGAGATAAAATGAAGTTCAGTACAACTCACTTTTGATACACCAACTTACATTTAACAGTGACAATAGAATTTTATTTATTTGTTTAATTTTGTTTTTTTTGAGATCAGATCTTGCTGTAAATTCAGGCTGGTCTTGAGCTCACTTTGCAGACCAAACTGGCCTCAATTTGCAACAAAACGATCCTCTTGCCTTAGCTTCTTGAGTGCTGGAATTATGGGTGTGCGGTGTCACAATCCACTTACAATAGCATTTTAACAAGAAATGTTTCTTTGAACTATAAACTATTCATATGACAAGTACAGAGCTTGGTGAAGTGTAACAATGTGAACTAAATTTTAAACAGCAAATTTAACAATAGAACAGTGAGAGTATTTCAGAAAAACTCCTAATGGTCCATTCTCAGGCATTGGGTTTCTATTTACACAAAGATAAGTACCATGCTTTCATATAATATCAGTTATTTTGCTTTTTTCAAAGCTTACACAAGTAAAATCTAATAAGAGATAATTTCCATCTCTATCTGTTCTATACTTTCTACATGCCAAGCATGCACACAACACCTGACAAAATCAAAGCCTTTAGTTTAAAGTGTTCAAATTTTAAGACATTTATTATATTTTAATCAACAAGTAATACTTTAAATATCTGTAAAACCCTAGGCTTTGTTATGATACATATACACAATATGAATTGGTTAAAACAAAAGTTAACTTGCCGATATCTAAGCACGTATGTTTCTTGTTGTTCCTATAGTTCATTGATTTTTTTCCTTCAGCGTTTTGTATTTCTTCCTGTACAATCTTTCCCCCTCCTTGGTTATATTTATTTATAATTTTTTGAGGGTATTACAAATAGAATTAATTTCTTAATTTTGTTATAAGCAGGGTTATAATTTGTGCAGTCAAATAAAATTTTACTGAATATCAAACATCTTAGACATAACATGGAACAGGTATTTTCCATCAAGTACTGATATGTTAAATTTTAAATTCCTACAGATTGTGAAGAATAAAAGAAAATACATTTTAAAAAGCAATAAAGCATTACATATTTTTACACAGAAATTTAGTAATTTACCATATACAGCACTGTAGCAGGATAGTCCTATGGCATTTTTTTCTTATATCTTGTTTTCATTTATTACTTTTTAAACAAACATTTACCTGAGACAGACAGTATGACAGTAATTAGTATGACATGACAAGCACTACATATTTAGAAGACCAGAATAAAAGGCATTGCATGCATGACCCTAGTATTACACATTGTTATCTTCAATGCAGTTGCTTAAGTCACAGGTATCAGCATATATAATTAGTCAGGGTGGGAATCCTAACAATTAACTGATACTTTCAAAAACCTGCTCAGGATTCTCAGGATCATTACCCTAAACATCTTGTATATATAAATGTACGGTTTTGCCCCTGTCATGTTTCTTAGCTTTTCTCCTTGCTCTCTCTTTGTTGTTTAATCCTTAAGTTCTTGCTTTCCTTCTAATTGTGTTATACCTTTCTACTTTTACTTCATCTGTTGCATTCTTATGCAACTAGGGTGACTATATGATATTTACACACATGGGCTTGGTTTATTTCACTGATGAATATACCTTCAAGTGACATCCACTTATATAAGAAGGCTTAGAGTTTATCATACTTTATAGCTGAGTAATACTCCATTGTACAAAACACCACATATTTTAGTCCATTTCTCAGGTGATTGGCATCTTGATTGTTTCCAAGATTTGGCTATTACGAATTGTGCTGCTATAAACAGAGGTGCACATATATCACTATGATTTGACATATTCAGTTCCTCTGGGAAAATTCCCAGTATGGGGATATTTGGTTTGAATGGGATTTCCACTCCTAGTTTTTCTAGGGAGTCTCCACACTGATTTCCATAATGGTTGCACCAGTCTACATTCCCACAAGCAGTGGAGAAGGGTTCCTTTTTCCTTATGGCCTCTCCAATATTTGTAGTTATTTGATTTCTTTATGATAGACATTCTTTCTGCAGTGAGATGATATCTCAGTGTTGTTTAATTTGCATTTCATGAATGTCTAGTGATGTGGAGCATTTGACAAAGGATCCACAAACTGTGGTACAAGGCAAAACAAAGTATTTGCCCTGTGGTACAGGGCAAATACTGAGAGGCTTTGACTGACATGGGCAGAAACAAAAGTTACATTTCTTGCTATATAGATCTTGTTTTATCTTGTCTTTTACTATCCTACAGAAAAGTATGTAAAGAGGTATAAAAAGTAAAGCCATATTAATAGGTTGAACTATAAAAGACTCAAGTCAACAACTTCTGACATTGTGAGTCTTATGGATAACCTACTACTCTTATCGACTACTGGACTGTATTGAATATTTTTTTGCTGCATTCATGCATCTATAGTATTTAAATTGCAATGGAATACCCATCTCTGACAAAACTTGACAAAAAAAGACAACAATATGCAATGTATTACTTATTATAACTGTCCTACTGACCTGTTTTGAAACTGTCTCATTGCTATTTGTTTCTCAATAAAATTTTAAAAAGATAAAAATAAAATTTACTTTTTGCATATTGATTTTATAATAACACTTTGCAGAATTTCTCTGATCTAAAATTCTTCTGGTAAAGTATTCAGAATGCACTAAGTAAAGGATCAGAAGGCCTGGAAATCAAATAATTTCGATTTTTCAGTTTGTAATCATAACTATTTTATTTCTATCTCTTGCTTATTTGCTCAAATTAAAATTTCAGATACTATTTATTCTAGAAAAAGAGTGAATAGAGTAAGCATCCCTGTCTCATTTGTGATTTTAGGGAAAGTGTTTTGAATATTTTTCCTTACTTGGTATCATATTAAGAAGTCTTGAAAACATTAAATTTATACTTGCCCAAGGAAATACTGATTTTTTCCTTTAATTCTGGAAAACAGAATTTGGAAATATATTAATAAAATTGAACAGTTACTTTCTTCCACAGTGACAATTTTTATTGTTTGATCTCTTATTTTGGAAAGGATTGGATGAGAAATCTATGGATATGCTGTTGTACTTTCATGTGTGAGTGACATGCTCTTGTCTCAGATTTCAATGGTCTATCTTTATTCTATATTCTTGAGTTCTAAACTACAATATAACATGTGGAAGTATTTTTCTTGATATGTGTATTTGAGGATCAAGATGTTGCCAACACTTGGAATGTCATGTATCACTTAAGATTTCAGGAAATTTCCGCTGTTTTACTTAATAAAACTTTTACAGCTTTAATCTGTTCAGTAGTGTGCTCTGCTAAGCCAAAATTCACATATTTATCCTTTGATCTTATGTAAGTGAAATTTTATAAACTCCTGTTCTCATACCATCCTCTTGTGTCCCACGGCCACCAAGACACAAATCTATCACAGCTTGACAAACTGCCTTTGTTCTTCTGCCACCTAAGTGCATAAAAGCTGGAACCTAAGTTTTGTTCTTTGCTCATCCATTTCAGAATCACCAGGTGAGTCAGCACATACCTAAAAATACAGTCATCCTGTTTCCCATTTGGTCTCTGTGTTTCATATCCTATAATAGCCTGTAAACTAATTATTATTAATATTATCCTTTTGAATTCATTGTCCAGAATTTAATCCATTTGAGTACATTTTGAATCCATTATCGAAATATGACCTTTGGAGGGTAACTTTGCTTCTTTAAATATTTCTTTTATCTCTTTGTAGATTATTTTATATTTGTTAGGACATATATATTTCTTCTGTTTTTATCTGAGTGATATTTTCAGTAATCATTTTCTTTTGATGATATGTTCAGGGCTATAAGTTTATTGAGTATCATTTAAATTAAACTTTGGCAGACTCTGGGCAGTATGAGGGACTCTGGTGTACTCTGACCTTCCTTAGCCTCCAGAGCACAGGCTTGGAGCTTCTCCTGGTGCTGGTCCAAACTTATAACAACTTAGGAGGATTCAGAGTGGCCAGTGGGACCCAAGAGAACTGTGATCTATGGGTCCAATGCAAGCAAGTGCAGAGGCTCTGGAGCTATGTAAGAACTTTGGCAGGTAATATGAAGAACTGGTTGGAAGACAACGCTGTGTATTACAACAAATACTGTGAATTTCATATTACTTTGATGCAAATCTTTATCACTTGTAATTTTTTATCTTTTAATTCTGATTTGTACTCTTTTTTAAAAGAAAAAAAGAAACAGAAGAACTTTAGCACACTCTGGGGAGCCTGCACAACTATGTATGAGGGATTACTGGAAGCTTCAAATATTCCAAAACACAGAAGCAAAAGTCAATCTCAATACTCTAGCCTAAAGGCTGGCAAGATAGCTCAACACTCTAAAGCACCTGCTTAGGCAAGCCTAGACAAACATGCAGGGACTGCAGTTCAGTCCCCCGACACCACATGTCATAGCAGCCCCAGACTCAGGGTGGGCTGACCTGTGCCCCCCTCCAAAAAAATAACATAAAATACTGTAGCCCACACAGAACAAATCCAGTAGACAAAAATATGCAAGAATTTGGAAATGACATACCTGAAATCTCTGAAATGATAGCAACTGAAGTAAAGAAAAAATTCCATCAGGCTATAGAAGAAACAAGATCAGAAATAATCTCTCAGGTACAATAAGGAAGAAAACAATTGTGAAACTATAGCTTAGCACAATTAAATAAGGCATAGATGAAAAATGGAGGAGAATATAAAAAAATAATGGAAACACTGAATGAACAATACAGGAAGGAATTAGAATCCATGAAATAGATATGTAGGAAATTAAGAATTCTATTGACTTCTGGCAAAACCACTTGAATGAAACTGAATATAGACTTTCAAACCTCATAGCAGCATTGCAGCTACTTAACATGAAATAAATGATCCCTTAAAACTAATAAGGAACCAAGAAATAATAATTCAGCAACTATAAGACAAAATAATGTAAGAATAATAGGTGTCAATGAGGCAGTGGGAGATAGCACAAATGATTTGCAAATGATCAATGATAATGAACATTTTTTCATATATTTACTGGCCATTTGTATTAGCCAGTAACAAATGCAGGAGAGACTGTGGGGAAAAGGAGCTCTTTTTGCACTGTTCGTAGGAGTGCAAACTTACAACCAATGTGGCAATCAATGTGGAGTTTCCTTTGTAAGCTAGGATGGGAGGTCCCATTCAAGCTAGATATTCCCCTTCTGGGTATTTTTCTAGAATAACTGAAAACCTCATACCACAGTGATATATGTGTACCCATGTTTTATAACATCACGATTTGTTTTAGCTCAACCCTAGAAACAACCCAGATGTTCATCAATTGTGAATGGATAAAGAAAATGTAGTATTACACAATAAAGTATGATTCAACTAAAAAACAGGATAAATTTGAATGTTTTGTCAGTAAATGGATGCAACTAGAGAACAAGTGAAATAAATTAGACCTGCATGTGAAAACATTATATTGTCTCTTTAGTGTGGGAACTTAAAAGTGAAAAATGGAATTGTTTGTACTTCTTTTCTTCTTAATTTTTTCTACATTTCTTTCTTGTTCAATTTTGCATGCATATATCTGGTAATATGTATAAATGATTCATATGTATCACAACAAATACTGTGAAATTCATTTTACTTTAAGCGAAATTCTGTATCGCTTTTAAATTTTTCTCTTTTCATTCCAAATTTTACTATTAAAAATAAAAATAAATTTTAAAATAAATAAATAAATATACTTACTTATTTATGTATTATTGCAGTTTCCCATGGATTTTCTACCTGTGACAGGTGGTTTTGCCATAGGGTATACTACGTAGGATCCCAAAGGATCCCTCTTTCTCTAGGTCTTGTATAACTATGGCTGCTTGGTTTGTTCCCCAGATGTGTTGCTGAATAGCAGAGCATGGGCTGAGAGGTCCTGGCTCTGTGTTTATTCCTCTAGGTTTATCAACCATATGGTATTGGAAGGTCTCATACTGAAGGCTCTTATAGATGTAGTTTTTATAAAAGATAGATTATATTTCCCTGCTATTGGCTGAGTATGAATGCCTCAGTCTACAAGTTCAGGGTCTTCTTAGCTATGTCACTTAAATGCCACCTTGTTGGCTGGTTTTTATCTCTTTCATAAAATTAAAGTAGCTGGCAGGGGTAAGCACAGCTAGGTCACATCTAGAACAAGGTGCTATTTCTTGTCAATTGAGTATGGTGAGGCTCAGTAGAAACACCACCAGAACAAACAACAGTAACAGTGACAACATTTTTTTAAAAAGTCTTAAATGTGAGATGGAAGGATTTAGGAGAAAGAGGTGGAAAGGTAACTGTAGAAGTGAAAAATTAAGAAAAATGGAGATAGTTTTACAAATAAAAGGGGATAAAGATGTGAAAGAACAGGATAGATAGGAAGGGTAGGGAATCAGAAAAGGAATGAAACGTAGTGTGTATATGTAGAAACTCCACACAATAAATGTAGTCATTATGATTTACAAATATGCACTAATAAAAATAAAAATGTAAGAGAAATAATAGAGCAGCAGTCTTTTAGAAACTACAATAGTCATGGAATCAGTATCCAAACAAGAAAATTGATCACACGAAAAGGATAAACTATGAGCAGAAGAGAAAAAAAATTCTATTAAATATAATGAAATAAAAATCTGCAGAAATTAGTGAAAAAAATGTAAGAAAGTTTTTTAATTAAACCCCTGTTTTTGTACCAGGGATTGAAGGAATTTTTCTAAAAGTGATAATGCACCAGATGAAAAAAAGAGAGGGAGGGATCACATGAACAGTGCCGGCTTCTGAGCTGAGGGTCTTCTTCCTGTGCACTCGTCCGCTCACACAGAGGCTCGCGGTCTGTGTGCCGCTCACCAGCAGCGGTGTGCAGGGCGGGCCTTGCACCTGGCAGGTTGCACACAGTCACTGCTCAGACAGCATCACATTCTCCACGAATGAACTAAGTGGCCATGTGAAGTGTGTGGGACATGTTTAGTCCCATGAACCCCAACTTGTGTATTGGGAGGTCTGACAAAGTGACACCCCCAAAAGCCCTTTCAGCAGTGCAACTCTGGCATTTTGAAGACCATGCCAGGTAGGTGGCAAAACTCTTCCTGTGGACCTCAGCTCTGTACTAAGGTATTGTTACTAATGTCTCGGCTGCAGCAAGCCCTCTTCATGGACAGAGCCTAAGTATTGTGCATGCCCAAAGAGCAGTCACCCTGTGGACTCTCACACTTTAGTCTGTGTGGCAGACACATGACAGATGTCCAAGTCTTTGCTTACATGAAGATTCTTCAGAGTGTATGGGTAGATTGTTCATACTTTATTCTAAACTCTGCACTGGTGAGGAAAGGAGCTGAGAGCCTACATTCTTTACCACCCTTGTCTCAAATTGGAATTCCCTGGCTTCCTAGTGATTACCACACATGGCTTCTCTGTCTTGGACACATGTGGCAGCACCAACCACTCTACACTCCTGCCTCTACCAAAGCTAGTACATACTTCTTCAGTGCTCCCTGGTTGGCTTGATGAGACACTTTTCTCAATCACTACTACGTTGTGCATGATCTCACACCGTAAAAGTGGCAGGGAGTCCAGAGGGACACCAGTGTGTTCTTTGGTTCTTTTTATCCTGATGACAGTGTCTTTAAAACTAGGACCTTGATCAAAGTCCTTTCAGAGACTCCTGGAAAAGATACTGAATTTTTTTCTAAGGTTTACTGTTGAAGGATGAAATACTCAGGTCAAAATTCTGCATTAGATTTAAGATTGTGTAAATAACAGATTGATTCCTCCTGGGGTAAAAACTGGTGGTCTGTATTCATCACGAAGTTTGCTGCTGTATCTGGGAGCCACCTTATTCTTGTGGTTGTTCCCTCCACTGATCGCAGCTTCCTTAACATTTCTCGGAACTATATTTCACATTTTCCATGCTCTAGATTTCAGATAACTTCTTTACTTGTTCTCAGAGTTTCTGTTCACTTTCCAACTATGGGATGTAATCATTTCATCATTGTAGTCTTTTACTGACAGAATGAGAGCGCACTTCCATTTAGACACCTTTCCTGGATCTTCTTACTGAACTTTGTATCCTTTGATCACCATCTGTCTATTCCTTGCTTCCTTTGACCACTTGCTACTCCTCCAAGTTGGAATTTTTGTATTCCACATATAATGATTAGAGCATGGCATTTATCTTTTTGTTCCTTGCTTATTTCATTTAGTGTGTCTTACATGACGATTTTCTTTTCTGTTTGAAAACTGAGAACTTTTTTTTTACGTATTTAGTACAGGTTCTACAGGGTCTACAGGGTCTACAGGGTCTCACTATATAGCTCAGACTCACAGTGATGTTGTTGTTTTCAGCCTCCCGAGAGCTGGGATTATGGGCATGCTTCATCTTGCCCAGTGTAGAAATCTGAGAAGTGTGCCATCATTTGTGTGCCTCTGATCTCCTTTCTCACTTACTTGTGGATGATTTCTCTTGCTTTTCCCTAAATTGTCTACTGTGCAGAATACTCCATGAACATGGGTGTGCTGTGTCTCCCCACATATGGATTCAAACTTCTTTACATTTATGGCCAAAAGAGGGATTGCAGGTTCATACAGAAATTCTATTTTCATCTTTTTGAAGAACTTTATACTGTTTCCAAAGTGGCTAAAATTATTCCCATTCCCATCAACAGCGTCCAAATCTTCATTTTTCTCTGTAACTTTGCTGATAATTGTCATCAAATGTCTTTCTAACAGTAGTAATTTTGGCAGGTATAAGGTATATTTCAGTGTGGTTTTCATTTGCATATCCCTGACTTTTAGTGGTGTCAAACATTTTTTTAATATTCTTGTTAGCTCTTTTTATAGCATCCTTGAGAAGTATGTATTAGATTGAACTTTTTAAAAAGGCTATTTGCTTCTTGGTATGCATTTTAATGACTTGCACATTTTTAATACTAGCACTTTATCATATATGTAATTTAAAATATTTTATCTCAGTTTTAGGGTTGTCTCTTTACTCTGTTATTTCCTTTGCTGTGAAAAATCCTTTTAGGTTGATTCAACCTCATTTATATAACTGTGCTGTACTTTCAGGATCATAAAAATATATACATTTTAGAATGATTTTGTGGAATTTTAAACTTATGCTATCTTTTAGATTTATGTGGCTTACTGCCTTATATATAAGTAACATATGTAAAATTAATCATATCGAATAAATTTCCTCAATGACTATTTTCAATAACTGCCTATTTTGGTTTTTTATATTTAAATATTTGAGTTATTAGGAATTTTTGAGATATTAAAGCTATGGCTTTAATTGTTTTGTTCTATCAGTTGAATCCTAGTATTACTAAACAAATTTCTTTGTGTCCATTTTGTCTCAGCAGATTGAAGGGTCATCTTAATCAGGTGCTATTTACTTTTATTTTTTCCTTAATATTATTGAAAAATAAAGAGCAATTAGACAGTTTCAAATCAAATTAGTAGGACAGATTTAACACTTAATACATTGCATATTGTTTTTTAGTGGTTGTATGCAACATGCAGACATGATATTCTATTTACAAACACTATCAGAGCAGATCTCTCTATTCATTGAATTAAGAGACTGTAGTTGTATATCTATCTTAAATGTTTTGAATATACAGATACAAAATTGTCATTCATTTGTATCCCCTTTTTTGTTTAGTTTTGTCATTTAAATATTATAGGTGTATGAAATTAGCAAAATATTCCCAAATAGTCCAGTAGTCCATAATAGTATTCTGTTTTCCACATGTCTGGCAATGTCAGAAGTTGTTACTTCAGTCCTTCACAGCTCAGCATAATAATATGGTTTTACTTTTTATACTTTGTTTCTATACTTTTCTGCTGATGCTTAAGACCAAGATAAAGAAAGACCTAAGTAACAAGACCTGTAGCTTTGCATCTGATTAAGATCAGTCAAATCCTCTCAATATTTATCCTGAAACCCTGTCCTGCAGTTTGTAGATGCACTGTCATCTATGTGGATGAGTCACAGCCATTGCTTGACCAGCGAGTGTGCTCTCTGGGAAAGCCTGAAAGAATGTTTTCTCTCCATGTGACTCTCCTTAGGCACACTACATCATTGATAACTTTCTTCTTTGGCCCCATAATCTCCTTGATCAGAAATTTTGGTACACAACTAAGTTACACGATGTTACAGTACAGGTTCTTATATATCATGAGTCTTAATTGACCTTGAAAGGCAAGGGCCAAAATGTTGGCTGTCCTTGAAGCCCTCCTTTTTCCCTAATTTTTGGTCTGCAAACTTAGGTTGTTAACCCTCCAGAAGGGAAGTTTATTCTTGTTACTGTACAACTTAGGTTGTTGAACTTAACCTCACTATATGTCTGAATATCAAACATCTTAGGCTTAACATGCAACAGATATTTTTCATGAAATATTGATATGTTAAACTTTAAGTTCTTACAAAACATAGTGCAAAAAAATTCAGAAAATTAAAAGATATTGTAAAAGTAGGAATAAGCAATTATATATGTTTATACTGAAGGCTCTTATAGATTTAGTTTTTATAAAAGATAGATTATATTTCTCTGTTATTGGCTGAGTAGTTTTCAGTTTTCCCTCCATTGATATAGTGTATTAAATTCATAGATTTTTGAATATTGAACTATCTTTGCATCCCTGGAATAAATCTTACCTGGTCATGTTGTATGAGCTTTCTTATGATTTGCTGTATTCTATTTGCTTGGATCTAATTCAGCATTTTTCATCCATGTTCATGAAGGAGATTGGCCTGTAGTTCTCTTTTTTAGTTGCTTCTTTCCCTGGTTTTTGTATCAATATAAGACTTGCCTCCAGGAATGATTTTGAGAGGATTGCTTCCTTTTGAATGTCCTGGAACATTTTGAGGCATATAGGGCATATAGCATCCATAAATTTCTTGTAGAATTCAGTGTGAATTGTAGAATTCAGCCTCTGGACTTTTCTTTGTCTGTAGGGTTTTTTTATGACATCTCATATTTATTGTCTGTTATTGGACTATTGAGAGTGGTATATCTTGTTGATTCAGGTTTGGTAATTTGTACCTTTTTAGGAATTTGTCCATTTCTTCTGTGTCTTCTATTCTGTGAGAGTAAAGACTCTCAAAGCAGCTATTGATAATCTTCTGAATTTCCACTGGCTCTGTGGTGATTACATCCTTTTCATTTCTTATTGCTTATATTTGAATTTTCTCTTTCCTATATTTGATGAGGTTAGCTAATGGTTTATCAATTTTATTTAATGCTCCAAAGAACTAGCTTTGGATTTGTTAAGTTCTTGAACTATTTTCTTCATCTCAAATGAGTTCATTTCTGCTTTAATTTTTATTTTTATGATTTCTTCTCTTCTTTGGGCTCTGGGTTTGGTTTGCTCTTCCTTTTCTAGTTGTTGGAGGGATTTTATTTGTTCCCGTTCTGTTTTTCTAAAGTGTGAATTCACAACTATATATTGACCCCCTAGAACTGCTTTCATTGCATCCCACAAATTCCGATAAGTTGTGCTTGAATTTTCATTGAGTTGTAGATATTGTTGTATTCCTTCTTTAGCTTCTTCTGTGAACCATTAATTCTTGAGTAGGGTGTTGTTTAATTTCCATGTTTTTAGGTGTTTTCTGTGCTTTCTTTTATCGTTTTTTTCTAGTTTCTTTACACTGTGGTCAGATAATAGGCATGGGATTATTTCTGCTTTCCTGCATATACTTAAGCATGACCTATAGACGAGTATGTGGTTTATTTTAGAAAATGACCAATGTGAAGCTGAAAAGATGTATATTCATTTGTGTTTGGGTAGAGCATTCTGTATATGTCCACTAAGCCCATTTGTTTGAAGTTCTGACTCAGTTGTGCTACTTCTTTGCGAATTTTTTGTCTGGTTGTCCTATCTTTTGGGATAAGGAAGTCTTGTGGTGCCTTGTTAAGATTTGGTATTGGATATTAGATTTTTCATGTCTGTTCAGATGTGTTTTATTTAGTGGGTGCTTCCATGTTCAGTGCATACATATTTGTGAGTATTACCTCTTCCTCTTCAATTTTTCACCTAACCATCATGTAGTGGCCTTCTTTATTTCTCCTGATCATTCTTGGCTTGAAGTTGAGACTGTCTGAGAACAGATTTGGCACCCCTGCTTTTTCTCTGATGTGCTGAGGCACGCAGTATTGTTTTCCATCCTTTGACTTTCAGCCTACTATTTTTTTGTAAGTTAAGTGTGTTTCTTGTATACAGCATGTTTGATTTTGTTTGCTAATCCACTGTGTCAGTCTATTTCTCTTAATTGTAAAAAGAGTCCATTTACATTGGTTGTCATAATTGAGATATATTGACTCATCATGGTATTTACCTGCTGTTGTTTACTCCTTTTTGTCCTGTGTTTAATTGTTTGCTATTTAGTCGGTTCCTTCTGTTTTCATTCATGGAGTTCTGATCATTTTGTTCCCTCTCTGGAACATCTTTAGTAGACTGTGTAGGTATGGCTTTGTCATCATGAAATTCTTTAGTTGTTCTTTGTCGTGGAAATATTTCTCTTCTTGATCAAACTTTAAAGGGAGTTTTGCAGAGTATAGTCATCTGGAATGGAACTTGAAGTGCTCTGCTCCATGCTCTTTTTGCCTTCATGATTTGTAAAGAGAAGTCAACTATAATTCTGATTTTTTTTAATGTGATCTGCTGCTTTTCTCTAACAGAATTCAGATATTATTCTTGTGCGAGATTTCTGGGATCTTGAATATTATATGTCTCGATATGTTTTTAATTGGGTTGATGTTACTTGGTATTCTGTATAGATGTCAGATTGTTTCCTCATGTTTGGGAAGTTTTCTGCTATTACTTCTGCCCATATTTTAATGTCATTTGTATTGACTCCCATTTTCTTGTTGATATCTATTAGTCTCACATTGTTCATGTTTACATTGTCTTCTTGAAATTGATGAATTATTTTTACTTGCATCCTAGAGATCTTTTTTTACTTTTCACAAATTGCACCAGTGTTTTCAAGATTTAAAACTCTATCTTCACTTTCACTCAAATGGTTTTGCAAGTTTTGATTGAGATTTTTAAGTTCCTCTGTATCTCTTTGACTCTGCTCCATGCAACTATTTCTTTCCTGTATTGTTCATTCAAGGAATCTGTCATTTTTCTAATCTCCTTTATTTTTTTTATCAATTTCTTCTTTAGAAGCAGACTTATTAATTCTTTTACAGCAGACTTTTTTGAGATTGTGTTTCCTCCTTATGTTTCTGTATCTGTATTTGGTTTTTCATTTCAGATGCTACGAATTTTTTTTTGTGCTATGGGGGATTGAACTCAGGTCCTTGTGCTTGCCAGGGCAGCGCTTATTCCACTGAACCACATCCCCAGCCCTTCTCATGCTATGAATTTACAGTTTTCTTTTTTTATTTCATAAATTAATTCTGCTCTACGTTTCTCAATACTCTTCTGCTGTTGGTTATTTACTTCTAATGCTATTAATTGATATTATTCAGCTGAACTAGTATCCTCTGCATTGTTCTGGGTGGGCATTGGGTTTCCTCCATATATTTCTGCATTTGATTCTTTACTTCAGATGCTATTAATTCAGAGATTTCTTTTTTTTATTTCTGATTTGATTATTCTGTACATTTCTGCAGTTTTTCCTTTATATCATACACTATTTATTCATTGATTTTACCTGTGTGATTCCCAATTTGTTATGTTCTAGTCTCCTCTGCATTTGTTAAGTGTGGGGTTGTGGTCTGAGATTGCATTTTGCTCCTTCTGGTTGTCATTTTGTATAGCACTGTCTTCTGAACTTTGTTGTATAAGTTATAACCTTAGCTCCTGCTGAAATTCAGGTATAGATCTAGAGTTTGAAATTATCCAGTTGTACCTGGCGTGGGTCTGGCTGCTGTGCTCAGCTCCTTCCTGCTAAAGCCCATTGGAGTGAACCTCCTGTGCCTCTCTGGCAAGATATTCTGCTCCTGGACTAGCTGGGTGGTTCTGTCCCCTATCTCTGTGCAATGACTATAGCTGAAGAATTTCACCCTAGGCCTGTATGCCAGGCCTTAGTTGCATCTCAAGGGGACAAGGGGCTAGGGGAAGAGGAAAGCTCTCCCAAACACTCCCCGCGCCTGGGCTAGCGCTAAATCTGGAGTCCTGATACCGTGGCGTGGGTGTGGGGGGTGGCGGAGTGGGGGGGGGTCCAACGGTCGCAGAAAGGAGTCTCACAAGGCTTGCCTGGGTTTGAACCGGACAGGTCCCGCTGATGCAGGGTAGCCAGAAGCTCTCCCACACTATTAGGTGCCATTTATAATGCATATGAATGTTCAAATTTTAATTTTTTTATATAGTTAATGTATCTGTTTCCTTGAGTTTTGTCATAAACTTCCCTTATTGCCTCTATGCCAAGATCTCAAGGTAATTTTTATTTTCAATTCAGGAGAAAACAGATGCAAAGAGGTGGAAGGCTTTACTAATATATTTCAGTACTGTCCAAAGATCGCTTATGACCTACCTATCGAAGCTGGCTATGAAGTAATTTATTGTCATGGATGCTCCTTCAGCATTCTGCTTGGAACTTCTAAAGAGATAATACTAAGCTGGTGCATAAAATGGTTCATTGAAGATCATAAATAAGGAAAACCACTAGTAAATGAGGTGAAAATTCTGGTACTGCATTTGAAGAGTGCATTTGAAGAAAAAAAATGAGTGCAAAATCTTGTTATAAATGATTAAAGAGTTAGAATGGATTTAACTAAAAATGTCACATATTATCCAGTAGGCTATATCCTCCAAAATCATAGGATTTTTCTTCTCTCCTGCAAATAAAAATCAAATTTGGTGTAGCACAAAATGGCTCCTTTGACAATCTCCATGGTGACTATTCTTCATAATTTAATTAGACAGGAGATAGTACTTTTAACAAAAGCTTTGAATTAGACAGAAAATAGCACTTTTAGAAAAAGCCTTGAATTTTACAATGACAAGATAGCCACATTTAACCTACAGAAACTATGAGAAATTAATTTGAGTAACAGGAATCAAAGTTTTATTATAGTCAAAGGAATAATGGCTCTTTCAGATAAGAGTAATAATTTCTGTATTCATGAGTGTCTGTTTGTCTCTTCATCTAATCAAATATGCATGTAAGAGATTGTCTGCCTTTATTTGCCAATGGCTATTAAAAAAGAAAGACACAGATATCATTCTAATATTAAAACTTAATAATTATAATGCCAGTGTATAAGAAATGAATGAAAATATGAAAGGAAAATCTAAATCTACAGTGGAAACCTTTGGAATGCCTTCCAGAAGAAAAAAAATATTTTCTAATGATTGAAGGCCACTATAAAATTTAAGGTTAGCCAATACAAAATTCTCTTAAGAGAATAAATGATACTGAAAAACACTGTGCTTTGGAATTCTATGTCTCTACAGTTAAAAATATATGAACATTCTTTGCATTATCTTGATGATATTCTAGGTTATTGATTTCTAAAAGTCAAACAATATCTGGGAAGCAGCCAAGGATCTAGTGCAATGTAAAAGACGTTTTGGACAACTACATTTAAAAACCTACACTACTGTACTAGTATTGTAATACAAATTTAACCATTATCAGCAATTTGTGTCTGAATGACTTTGACAATGTTGATTAATGTAGGATGGGTATGAGGATTCTTCTTTTTTTTCTTTGTTATTTTGAGTAGCAAGTATCTTTGAAGTCACATTACAGGCTATTGTACCAGTAGACTTCTGTTAATTTCATACTTCTTGCATTCAGCTGCTGAATATAATTCTGCTTATTTTATAAACATGCTTTAACTTAAGCACATACAAAGAACTGGTTTAATAGGTATCCATGTGGAGAGCTACAACTGAAACCAGACTTCAGTGTTAATCACAAAGCTGGGTACAGATTCTTAGGAAATAATTACTAATTTTAAAAGATTCAATACTAAGCTCCTGGAATAGCTGCTTAAAATCTATGTGATTAATCTCTGGGTGGCTCTGGACTACAATGTACATCAGTTAAAGTATCTTCAGGTAGACATAGATGAAGAAAAATGATTATAGTAAATATACTGAAACCAGAGGGCAAACCAGTTCATTTTACATGTGGTTGGCTGATGGGAAGCTGCTAACATGGAAACATAAATTGACACATAGTGTAACATCTTGACAAGAGTACCATTTTAAGAAACATTTAAATATTCTCAAGATATCCGTCTTGTAATTACAGTGACACTGACTTTTGAGTTCTATTTTGTTTAATGACACTCAGTGAAGTGAATTTCTTCAGCGAAATGAAAAAGCACCAAGGAAATTCAGCGGCAGGTTTGATTACATCCCTTGTTGTAGCCTAGTTTCTGAATAATCTTATACCTTGATTATATAATCTTCTTTTCGTGGCTTATCCTTCATCAAAATAGAAAACTACTCAGGGCTGATATTCTTCCCTATGGGAAATGCATAGAGCTTATGATTTGACTGCAGAAAAAAGACATAATACTTCAACTTGAAATTTCTCACTTATTGACCATAGATATATTTATTTTATTTTTAAATTCTGCAACCTGAAGGTACTCAGATATGAATGAATACAATATTCACAGTGATTTAATTCCTATGTTAATTAGTCATTTGTTTGAAGCACTGAATGGTGACAATATTTATACACAGATCTGTCAATTTAGAGTACAACTTATATTTTAAAAATGATGTTTTACAGAAAGATGTAAAAAGTAGGCTACCAATAATTTCAAATTCCCATACAAGCTGAGAATTTTATATTTAGCAGATGATAAAAGGCAAGCTAACAAATGCATCAGTGAGTTGCTAAACCACCAGAAAAAAATCAAACTGTAATGAGCAAGAGAACCAGTCAAGCTGTGAGCTGGGAAGCTATAAGCTTTATACAAAATGAGATCACTGAATCACAATCTTGTTCTGAACAGAATCATTTGGATACACACAAACACCAAGATGACTTGTCTGAAGCCCAAGAGCTGTGATGAAAATTGCACAGTGGGGAAAACTGAGATGCATATCTATGGTATGCAATTCTAAAACAACAATTTGCCATTAGTTAAATATATCCGCATGTGCAATCAGTTGAATGGTAGACCTTTTTAAAAAAGTTTTGTTGTATCCAGAAATTTCAGTTTAATAATTAGAATCTAAAATCTCAATGTTTTTTAGCCCCAAACTTACCTCAGAAACCATTTAGAAATGTGGGGTGATGTTATGGACTCAAGCTAAATTCAGAACATGTATAATATGTCAAAATACAAACAATTTACAATAAATTTCATGAGACACAGTTTGCAAAAAGAATAGAAGACTCTCATAGCAATCAAAAGGAAACCAATTGTCTTATGCACTTTGTAATCATTGGTTCTGAGAAAACAGAAGAAGAGTTAGTTTTCACCCTGAGGAAGAGAAAGCTAAAAGGACTCGTGGGAAATTTAGGTATGGAAGTTATAAAACCTACAAGACAGCAATAGACTTCTCAAATACAAGCTGTGGTTAAAAGTAAACTCTGAATAACAGCATATAAAAAAGGCAGTAGCAATTATTTTTAGAGTCTAACATGGTAACAGAAAAATCTGAGTGATATTTAGTGATTTAGAGAAGTCAGCAAGAAAGAGTAAGCTATTTAGGAAAAGTTTTGACACTTGTCATAACCTACCTGAAAACAGATATATCTTATGTTTTACCTTGCTATTGTGGCAGGAAGAAATACTATGATAAAATGATAAGCAGATGCTTTACAAAGCTATCACGAACAAGCTAGAGAGGATCTCTGGAATGCGCTGAGAGACAAGACAATTATATTGTGGATTAGATTATTTCTTTTATAAATCTTACCAAAGCAAACATAGAGTGATTTGCAGAGCCCCTTAGGATGAGAAGGGCACTGCCACTGGGTGTGACTGAGGAACCAGGATGGGAATGCAAACTTCCGTGCAGATGGCAAGGTGCAGCAGGTCCTCTCGGGAAGCACCTTGCTGTGCCCACACCCTCCACCTACCAGCTCAGTGGACCAGTGTCACCTGACAGCAGGCTCCGTTGGGCCCCAGAGTGAACACAACGTCCTCTGTCTTCACCAGAAGACCAGGGTGATCAACACGTCCCACAGGTGAGCATCACGCAGTGGTTCGGATCAAGCATAGTGAGGCGAACTGAGTGCTCGTACAGGTTGCCCACAGGCAAAGTCTGAGGGGCATCCGTGTGGTGTGTTTTTATTGTGGGTATACCGAATGCCTTTGGATGAGCTGTAGAGCTGGTCACTGGTCATTTAGTGGGTAAGATGGTGGTTCTTATGTCAATGTAGCTTTTGCTCCTGAGGCAGGCTTTGAACACTTTGATAGATAAAATATATCTCCTGTAATTATTCTTTAGTCAGTAAAGATCTTTACTAAAATCTAAAAAAGATATTAGAGGCAGACTTTATATTATTTATAAGACTGAAAACAATAAAGACTCAGGGATAGCAGAGCTTTTACAGATGATTGTACAAGACCACATGCTTTTTCAGATTCTAAAATGAAATTAAGTTGAAAGGTCCTGAAATTGGGTTTCTTGGCCTCTTGGGGAGAGCTGAGATTCATTTAGCAGAATCAAAATCATGCAAATCATGTGTTAGTGCTGGCTGTGTGGCCGTGTGACCATGCACTCTGCTAATGCAGCATGAGCCAAGCAAGACTAAAGAAAAAGAGTACGATGAAAGGCATTCAATTTTTATTCTGAATGGCCTAAAGCATACAAGTAGCTCTATGTACTGGGACGTTTTATAAACATTGTTTACCTGTTAAAAAATTAGATAAGTGTAGTCCAATCTCCATATTTACTGAATGATCATAAATAGGAAGTTTCAGGGGCCAAGGAGATGGCTCAGTGAAATAAGCACATCCCTGGCAAGCTCAAGGGTTTGAGTTCAATTCCAGGTTCCACAAAAAAAAAAAAAAATTCTATATGGCATCCAGAAAGAAAGAACCACAATTTATATGTCTTGGATTTAAATAAGTGTTCTGGCTTGTGTAATAGATGCCAAGTAAGATTGTTTAATAATTCAGTGACTATTAATTAATAATTAATATGACTAATGTTTAAAATGACTCTTTTAACTGTTTAAGAAATTCAACCCTGAAAAGAAGAAAGCAACAGTAATTCTTATAAGGAATTGAAGTAGCTGGATATTAAAAGAATGTTTTTATTGCTCACAGTTGAACTATAGCAACATAGTCTGTATTTGCTATCACACTTTCCTGGCCTTCCAATAATAAAAGAAACCAAAGTTAGGACACGTTAGTCAACATTGAACAAAGAGTAGCTCACATTTGTGTCATGAGCAAATCACTCTCATAGCTTTATATTTTACAGAGTTTCATGATCTTCTAGAAATTGTACTTTTATTTGCAGTGCTAAGGACTGAACCTAAAACATTCATACTAAGCTATATCCCCAGCCCCCCCCCCTCTCTCTCTCTCTGTGTGTGTGTGTGTGATGCTGGCATCTAAATCCAGGACCTTGTTTACACCAGATAAGAACTCTACCATTGAGCTACATATGCAGCCCAGAAATATGATTTTTAAAAAGCTACTGAATGAAAAAAAAAAACAGTGGCAATAAGTAAGCAATGTTTTGGTGAATTAGGTATGTCAAATCTATAGTGGTAAAAGGAGAACTATTTTTCCCAACAACTATCATTAGCAGGCTGGCCAGATAGCTCAGCAGATTAAAGCACTTCCTTAGGCAGATGCTGGAGAGGGGTTCGATGCCCCATGCCATGCTGGCTGTGCCTCCAGGACAGGCTGAGATGGTGACTGAGACTGGGCATGGTGGCTCACCCTTCTAATTCCTTCTAATTCCACCCTTCTAATTTCAGCTTGAGAGGCTGAAAGCAGGAGGATCACTGTGAGTCTGATCTAGTAATGAGACCCTGTTACCTTGCACTAAATACATAAAAAAAAAAATTGGCTGTACAAAACATTTCTCTAAATACTTATGCATAGTTTATGTATAAGACAAAGTTTCTGCATGATACAGTATAAGTAACAGGTATAATCTGCATTGAGGTGCTAATAAAAACAGAGTTTCAACTTTTCCACACTGGTCAGTTTCTTTTCTTAATTTCAATTTTTTTTAAAATTTATGTCTCAATTTTGTTAGATCTCTATTAGAATTAATGTTTCTCTTTGTCTTTCTTGCCTCTTATGAAGTTTATTTAATCTGAGATAACAGATGGGTTTTATTAATTTATGAAGCTCTGCTATGAGGTGGAGACCTGATCCTTCTTGTCATGTGCGACAGACTGATTTCTCCTGGCGTCAGAATTCCAGGAATCACCCATCCTGATCATTAGCAAGTTTTTCTTTCTAATATTGACTCAGAGTCTTTGAGGAATCAGATATTGATGTTTTGGCCTTTTATGTTTTTCTTAGTCTCGGGAAACTTTAGCAAAATCCATTCCTTCCAAAAGTCAGTCTTTAAGATTAGACTCATCTCTGCTATTTTTGACAAATGATTATGGCTTTACCAGATCATTTCTTTCTAAATACAGTCAGAAGCACATAAAAATATAATAAAACTAGTTGAAATAAAAAGATGAGGGAAAAAAAGCATGTTGCATTAGAAGGGCAATGCTAGCACCTGAAATCTGTACTGTTCTAGTATTTCTTTATGTCTTACCTGTCCGTTCTGTTCCTTTATGGTACACGTCTTGTAGATTTTTTCCTTCTTTCTTCCTCTTTTTCTCCTCCCACTCCTCTGCTAGTCTGCTCCTCCTCCTCCTTTTTCTCTTGTCATCCAGAAACTTCTGCTCTTAAGTTGCCTTCAGATACTGTTTTGTACAGCAACCCAGCATTCTGAATTTTTGGAAGAATTCATATGCAGCTAGATGACTAGGCAATTTTCTTCCCATCTAGCTTAACACCCTTATTTTTGCTCACATTCTGAGTCACAATATCATCCCTCAGTTGCTCACCCCAGTACCTTGCATGAGGAGTATACACTTTCCTAAGACTTTTAGCTTCCCTGCTCAAGTGTGATTAATTAAAATTTATTGCCTGTGACTAATAGTATTTTAAAGTTCTCACCTCTTTTTCACCATTTTAAGCCACATTCTTCTTTATATTTCCTTCTTAATTGCTTTCAATTTTTATTCCTCTTATGATAATTTCATTTTGTGTTATTTTTTCCTCATTGTCACCTTAAGAAAATTCTGATTTTTAAGTTTTAAAACTTAAAATAGGTTCAGGATATCTTCTGTCAATATGTTCCTACAGGACATCTGCTCTTATAATCCCCAGAAATGCTTCATCTTATATTAGTTTCCCTAAACTTCATTTCTTACTTCTCTCTTTTCTAAATTAATACCATGAACTAATATCCTGTTGACCAAGCATAAAACATGATGAAATTAAATCTTATGTTGCCACAGCCAAATTTTGCAAGCTGTCCTTCAAACCAGTCTTTTGATAATCAAGAACATTTCTCTGTTATTGTCTAGTGTCAATACTTTTAAATTACTCTAATTCATTTTCATTGACTTCTGAATATATTTCCTGTCTGGTTGCTACCTGTTCTAATATGAGTATTTAAAAGTTCTCCGAGTTTTCTGCCTCAGTTACATTTCTCATTGGTAAGACAAACTACCCAACACCCACATGTTAGAAGAGCAGGGGCTTATTTGAGCTCACAGTTTGGAAAGGTTTCAGTACACAACTGGCTGGCGCCAAGGCGGGGTGGCGTGGATAGGTGCAGCCACAGATGTCAGGGTAGGGAGGAAACAGCAAGCAGAAGCAAAAGTTAGCCTGTTTTCCTTTTATCCGCAAGTGCCTATAGAACTTCCGGAGGTGCCGCTCACGCAGGGCTGGGCCTGTCATCAGGAAATCCATGCAGCAGCACCCAGACTTATGCTGATTCCAGTCAGAGGGTTGCTTAGTGCCCCACGTGCTAAATTCCCTCAGCATCCACCCAGGGTCTAGTGTCACACACCCATGACCTAGACACCTCCCAAGCCCATCCTCTGAGCACATGAGCTTTTAGGGGGACATTAGATACAAGCCATAACCTTCTGTCCCCTAAAAGAATTATGCATATCTGGATCTTCATGCGAAAGTCATCCAGTCCATATCTATGAGTTGCCAAAGTGCCAACAGTTTAAGAATTGCTACAAAGTCCAAGTCCAAAGTCTACTCTGAAGTTTAAGACAAATTCTTAGAGGAGAGTCACTGTAAAACAATGAAAAATATGTAAACCACTTTCAACATACAGAAACATAACTTAAACATCTCCTTTCTTTTTTCTTTTTTATTTTGTGGTACCAGGGATTGAACTCAGGACCCCATACTTGCCATGCAAGTGCTTATTCTCCTGAGCTATCTCCCGGTGCCCCAAACACTTCCTTTCTAAAAAGTGCCCATGGGATAGAAAAGAATGAAACAGAATATTAAGTACAAATTCCAGCAGGGAAACATTAAGTCCCTTAGTTCATGTCCATTGTCCAGTACAATCTATGGCAAGATGTGAACACCAAGAGAAATGGGTAGCTCTGCACTTAGGACACTGTTAATGTCTATAGCTTCCATGGCTTTGCTTTTGAATGGTTTTACTCACTCTTTATAATTTTCCTCAGAATATCTTCATTACCGGCTTCTCCAGTTCTCTGACGTGTCTACTGCACTTCAGCTTCACATTCACAGCTTCACACACTGCTTTCCCAGGGGTGCATTTCCTTCCCTCCCAGAACTTCAGGAATCAGTTGTAATCTGATTCTGCGTGCATCTAAAGCCAGCATTTCCTAGATGATGATAAGGACTCCTGTTAACTGGAACAGTAGCCAGGCTTCCACTTCTCTTGGTTTAGGGGTCAAGCATCTGGATTGCTAAGTACTATGAACCAAATCACAAGGAACAACTTCCATAGTTATGATATTCTGGAACTTGTTGCTTTACATCTTTCTTCTCAAAGCAAAGTTTCATCTGAGGCTGCAAAGGGTGGAGTCCTGCTTACTCTTTTGATGTTATCAGGGCAACTTTTATATTGTCCTTTTTTCTTTTCAGTAAATAAATTTTCCTTTACTCCATCTTGCAGTACATAGATTTACTGAAGCTTCCTTTCTGGACAAACTGAAAATACTCAGAATCATTCCTCTGGGTTCTTTACTCTTGATTCTCAATATTGATCTGGCTTCTAACTTTAGTCCCCAGGGTTAGCCATGCTACAGTTTCAATAATACTGTCTTGAAATTTCTTCTGCAAGATTAGTCTGCTGCTTTTGACCTCAACCTCAGGCAAGGTCTCTAGATATCAGCAAAATGCAGACGAACTTTCTGCTAAGGCTTAACACACCGGATGTGGGGCATGTTCCCTAACCAAAACCTCTTGATACTAGTATTTTCTGGGTTCATTTTTATCACCATTCTAGTCCTTTTAGCTCTGACCAAAATCTCTCATCAAGTTCAGCTTGCAGCATTATAGTGCTGTTTCTTTCTTTTTTTTTTTTTTTTTTTTTGTCTTTTTGAGACAGGGTCTCACTATGCAGTTCAGTCTGGCCTTAAGCTCACTTTGTAGCTCAGGCTGGTCTCGAACTCACAACAATCCTCCTGCCTCAGCCTCCCGAGTGCTGGGATTACAGGCATGTGCCACCATGCCCGGCTCTAGTGCTGTTTCTTCATCCAACATCCTTAAAACTTATCAGCTTCTCAAACAACCTGTTCTACATTCTTGTGCATCATTTTCCCAGATACCATTAAAACAAGAAGCCCAATTCTCTGGTACAAAATCTCATTTCCAAGACAAGATGTATCATACCCACAGATTAAAGGGGAAAGTTTTATTTTGGTTCATATTTTGGAGAAGTTTCAGTCCATAATCAGCTGGTTGTAAGACAGGGTGACAAGACAGAGAGGCTCTTAGAGTTCATGCATATTTTACATATAGGTTGAGCTCAAAGGAGACCAACAGAAATAAATCTTCAGGGATATGTGTGATTTCCTTTTCAGGAAAATTGACTAGTAAGGGGTTATTTATTCTTCATCTTTCAGGTCATTATATTATTGGAATTGATTTACTATAAATAGAGGGATCTTTATGCTAGTTTCAAAATGACAGAAATTAATCCTGGAAATAATATTTGCCATGTAGACAGATGTTATCAATTTTCCTACCTGGTACAATGTTAAACCTGCAAGTTGAAAATGAGTTACCTTTTTTACAGTTTGCATCCAGTTGTTCCCCCATAGCCTCATGTGGTCATGAATCCAGGAAAGACTAGGTTCAGTAGATTTTGGTTAGGAACATTAGTTCATCGGCTGTTGAACTCCAGACCCAGTATGTTAAGCCTTGGCAGAAAGTTGGTCTGCATTTTGCAGATGTCTAGAGACTTTGCCTGAGACTGAGGCCAAAAGCGCAGACTAATCTAGCAGAAGAAATTTCAAGACAGTCTGTTACGGAAACTGTAGCATGACTAAGGTTGGGGACTTCTAGCCAGATCATTTTTTGTACCTGGACCAGCTGGGTTTATGATTAATTTATGGTCCAGTGCTGGGATTATGGGTGTAAGGTCCATATCTGCCCTGGGGCATCCAGCCTGCACACAAATGGAATGCAAGGAAAGAGGCTAGCTAGCTGCTGCTGCAGCACTGCTTCAACCTTGATTTTCTTTTTGTTTTCCTCCACCATAAACTGCTGCCCTTTGTCATTTAAATACTGTAGGTATGTGAAATTGAAACTGTCCTACTAATTTGCTTTGAACCTGTCTCATTGCTATTTGTTTCCCAATAAAATTATTTTATAAAAACCTCCCATTAAAACAAATGCTGCCTTCCGCCATGCACCACTCTGCTTTGAGCCAGCTGAGAATGGACTAAGCCGCCACTAACTGTGAACTAAATAAACCTTTCTTTCCTTAATTTTGGGTGTGACGTGTAGTGTCACAGCAATGAGGAACGGGTAACTGAGACACTGTTCCATTCAGTACTTTTTTTAAAGTAGTGCAAACGTGTTGAACTTTGGTTATATGTTAAATACTGAGGCAAGGGAAGTGGTATCTAATATTGTCAACAGAAGTATTTCTCAAAAGTGGGAAGATGATTATTTAAGCATAAATCAAATATTACTAAAATGTTTAGACAAGATTGCATGTCTGCGTCTTGTACTATGAATAACTACTACAAAGAGAACAATATGCAGTGTATTATTTATTATAATTGTCCTACTAACCTATTTTGAGACTGTCTCATTGCTACTTTCTCAATAAAATTAATATAAAAAACAAAAATAAAATAATAGTAAAAATTTTATCATTTTTGTACAATATTTTAACTTTTATTATTTATTTTAATTCATAAATAATAATGATGTAAATTTGTATGTACCACATGCTGTTTGATATGGATAAAGAAAAATGGTAGGGAAGATAGTAGTTTTTAACAGAAATGGCCCCAGTTTGCTGCTGAGAATCAATAGCAACAGTGACATGCTCAGAACCATGTGGATCCTGTTAGTCCTTTCAGAGAAGTAATCAGAGATCAAAGTTCAGGGCTCCCCAGGGAAGCTAAAAAAGAATGAAGAATGAGAGAGGCCAGAGTCTGTATGCCTTCTCTGGAGCCTAGGTCTTCTAATTGAGGTGGGCATATGTAGTTTATTGCATAGCAGCTAACAGACGTAGTGTGGGTCTGGAAGGGTCTGGGCCAGCCAAAGGAGGTAACAGCAAAGTATACCTTACTAATAATGAAAATCCACCAAAGCAAGGCCTTTCATAGAACTTCTCTACATAAGCCTCAAATCAAATTGAAAAGTCTCTTCAGGGAATATGATGTTATTCATGTCTGGATTACAATTGAGTGAGAAGACCACCTGCTACGGTCTGCATCTAGTTCCCTCTCACAGCTCATATAGCCATGAGGTGGGGGTGGGCTTCGCAGATGTGGCTGAATCTAGAACGTGGGGCTGATTCACGCTTCCGCGTGAGATAAAGGGTGCTAGTGCTGCTAGGTGGGAGCCTGTTTGTGATTCAATGGAAGGAATGGGACTTGTTCTCTTTTTGTGCTATTTCTTTTACTGTCTCCCTTGTGCCACTCTGTCTTGGAGCCAGCTGATTATAGACTAAAACATCTAGAAATGACAAGCTAAGTAAACCTTTCCTATCTCAATTTTGTCTCAACCATGGAAAAAACAAAAACCTAAGGCACTGCCAAGCAAAGCGATGATTGAAACCTGCACATTTTCAAGGTGGTGAGTGAGTCAACTGACCTGTTTAATGAAACAAAAATCTGCACACCATGTAAAGGTAATCACATCCGATCTCTAAGCATAATAAATATGTTCATATTTGCAATTTGGATCCTATGAAGAAGAATAAGAAGAAAAAAAAAAACACCTCAGCATATTTGAACAAACAATTATAGTTTTCCAAAGATGGGTAAACATTATCAAGGTATACAGTAAAAACTACATAAGTAACAAATTGTGTGAGGCAAAAGTGTTAACCACTGTGCTATGGTAACTGTTATAAGTAACAAACTGCGATCCTTCGATAGTGATGAGAAACAGAAAGCTGTTTTTGGAATCACAGTTATGGAACACAAATGAAAACTCACTGTCATGAAGTTAGAAAAAATAAATACTAATGATTTATAATTGTAGCATTCTAAGGCTTGTGGAAATATTGTAAAAAGGCAATAATGAATGTAGATATATTTTAATTTATGTAATTAGAATTGCACAAAAATGACATTGATGTATGTTTCTAGTCTGTAATAAATCATGTTATAAAGATAGAAGACAAGAGTAAAGGGACATTTATGAGATAAAATACAGTGTTACACTATTTGGAGATGAGTTTCTTGTTTGCATACTTATTTCAAGGCCTGATTTGCAGCAATTCTTACTTAAGCATTTAGAAATAGCTTGCAGAGTGATAGATATTCTCACCTATTTGATCATGTTGATATTTTTCACACATGCATATATGTAAAAAATTACTAATTATACATTTTGATCTTTCTTTTTCTGACATATGCAGAAATCAATCTTGTGGAAAACAGGAAATTATGGAAAGGCAAAAATATTGTACACAACTTTTAGTGTGACAGTGATAATCATGTTAGTCACAAATAGTAGCAACATGGATGTTTAAATAAACAACCACAATCCTGAAGGCTAATTATTTAAACAGAAATAACAGTGTTACTGACATGAGATTAATAATTATATCTACTTTTAAGAGTCTCTTTTAGGTTTTTTTTTTTTTGGATTGACAAAAGGTCGAGTATGGCATAAAATCTCTTGTAATAAGACCATATCATTTAAAACTTTTCCAGTGAATGATTTTTTGCATTTCATTTTATTTTATTTTGAAGAGTAAATCAAACAACAGAAACAAAGATAGAAACAGGGTAACATATAGCAATAGATATGTTACATATTTTCAAAACAAGAATAGTAAATTTAAAATGTAGCCACTAGACCAGCAGCCAACCAGTGGGAATGATTTAAATAGATATCTTTTCATTAGGATAGATACACAGGTACCTTCTCTTAGTTCACTGAAAAGAAAGGTTTCTGCTAATATTGTTTAGATAAGACATCACGTCTACATCTTGTCCTCTGAACAACTACAATGAGGACAACAATATGCACTGTATTAAATTATGTAACTGTCCTACTAGCCTGTTTTGAAACTGTTTGATTGCTATTTTGTCTTTTTTTCTCATTAAAAACAATAAAAGATAAAAGACAATGTGGAAGAGTGGTTACCAGAGTCTGAGAAGTATAAGCAACAGAGTGTTACTGTTTAATAAGGCTCATTTCATCTTAAGATGATTAAAGTTCTGGAGATGATTAAAAGGCAATGGTGGTAATAAATAAAAATAAGAAAAACAAGAAAATAAATAGATATCTTCATCGGGCTTGGATATTCTAGCTAAAAGTGGCATTAAGCAAGACATGTAGTGCCAAAACGTTTCATGGTGACCGTTAAGCCTCAGCTAGGAAATCTTAAGACCTGCCTACATGGTTATTTTGTTCAAGAAATATAGCTTGGTTTATAATTTAGAAGTGAATGCACTTGTTAGAAATGAATGTTAAATGATTTATTTCATGTTATTTCTGCTTCTGTTATTGCTGAAGATAATTCTCATGTAACTATTATCCTTAATTTACTACAGGAGAGCTTTTTTCCTTGTACTACGATTTATCAAAACTTTCTCTTTTTTTGGCAGCTTGAATATGCTACATATTGTGGTGTAAATTTTGTTCAGTGGTTCACAGCTGTTACATCTTGAGGAATAAAAAATTATGGATTTTGAGTTTATTGATTTATTTACAAGGACAAAAGCCTAGTTCTGAATCTCCTAGTATTACTAGATATATCAGATCTTATATTGAGGGCATTGTTGGATTAAATGGACAAAAATGCTTTATTTTAAATATTATAAAATAAATTAAGCAATAGAAATTACAATATAAATTAGGCAACATATATAAATGTACTATAGTCAAGTTTTCACTATTGTCAGAATCCAAAGTAAATTAAAACTGAGTGGCTCATTTGAATATATATTTTGAACTAAGAAAAATTATAAACCATTATAAGAGTATTTCATATTGAATAAAGATATGATTCTTGACTCCTCCTCAGTGTGTTTATGATTATTGTCAAATATGATATGTATTCTTTTTAAATAAGTCAACTCAAATATTGCATTCTTAAAATCACAAAAAATTAGATTCAGAGATTGTCAAAATTAGTAATGGAAAAATGCCCTAATATAATGTTTTATGGGTCTATATTAATGTAAAAATACTAATGAGGTGAGTAGAATTTAATAGAAACATAGCAAATTTCATCATTTGTCTCTTTCTCTCTAATCTCTCTCCATATATATAAATATATATATATATATATATCTTTATATATCTCTCTATATAATGTAAACATTCAAATATCTATGTATTTGGCAAATGAAATCTGTACTATGACTAATTTCAGTAATCATTTTTACACAAACCTTTTTATGCTTTCATTATATTTTATATCATCTACTAAAGATATAGTTAATCTCACTTAAGTATATTAAAAATGTCCCAATTTTCTAAAAATTTATTCATGAGAAACACAGTCAATATTTTACTTGTCTATAATATAACTTTCAAGTTCTGGGATTCTTTTCTACAGTGCTACTTTGTGTCCACAAAATTTGATAGTAGTACAGTTCAAACTAACACATTTTCTTAAACAAATTCATCTGACAGCAGTAAGTTTTGTGGTCTCATGGCTTTATTTCCCTATTTAGAGAATAACTTACAGTATACTCAGACTTAAAATGTTATACATAGAGCATGGAATATGGTGCAACGTAATTGATTTGTCATCTGTAAACATACCAAATTTATTATTAAGTACTTCTACCTCAAAGATTGCTATCTGAATACCTTTTAGTAGGTTATCAAATGCTAATTTTATAAATTTGTCAAAGTATTTGTGACTCTAAAATACAGTGACAGTATTTAATTTTGCCTATATAATTTTCTAGTACTAATAAAAATAAATAAAATAGTAAACTGATATAATGCATCATGTATTATCATCTAACATATTATAGACAAGAAATGCCTCCTTTATGAATGTATAAGAAGTCAAAATAACTTTTAAAAGGAGAATTATAGGAACACGATCTAAACTCTTTTTTGCAAATGTAATTTTATTTTCATCTTTTTTCCTTTCCCAAACACACCACAGAAGCAAATAATTTTCAAAGTTATTCCCTTTTTGTGCCAACTAGGCCCAACACTTATGGAGGCATGGCGTATTTTGACAGAAGAAAATCACATAAATGTTGTTAACACAAATTTAGGGGGCCGTGGAGATGGATCAGTGGAATAAGCACGTCCCTGGCAAGTGCCCAATGGCCTGAGTTCAATCTCCAGTTCTGAAAAAAAAAAAATTTACTATAAGGAAATGGGACGTTTAGCATGAGTTACTTACATACTGAAGTGGAAAAAGAACAGTAATGACTGAATATGTAGAAAGTTTAAAGGTAAGTTATTTGAAGAAGTTCTTATTATTTCTTATAGTTGAAGATAAGGATTTTGCTTTTTTTCTGAAATAGCAAGAATGTCTTTCAAATAAGAGTTTCCTCTACTGCTTTTAAGAAATGGCAAGTTTAATATTACTTTCTTACACTTTTCTTTCAGAGGTCTTCAGCACAGCCCGCGAGATAGCTCCGTGGACTAAGCGCCTGCTTAGGTCACCGCAGGACCACATGGTCCCTGGCCCCACATGTGCAGCTCTGCCCATGGGCATGCTGAGCTGGCCTCTGAGATAGAGTGTGGCGGTGCACTCCTGTAATCCCAGTGCTTGGGAGGTAGAAAAGAGAAGGATCAATATGAGTCCAAGCTGTATAGTGAGATCCTGTGCCGAATACATTAAAGTAAATGAATAAATCAATAGATAAAAGGTTATTATAATCAATCTTCAAAACAAGACATTTTAGCTACTTCAGCAAAATTCTGATAATTTTGCTGAATGATTTTGGTATTCCTCATTTTTTTCTACCATCAGTCACTATGTGTATTGATGCTGGGTATCTCTTAAGAGTTAATAGATGTAATTGGTCTAAACTGTTCTCTAATGTTCAAGGCATATCCTTCAATGATTGGCCTGACTAAGAAAAAAAGCACATTGTTTCCAAGAAATTTTTCTTATAAAAAGCTATCAATAATGCCTATAGCTAACAGTAACACTGTTCATTTACACACAGTTTGATGAAACTTCTAGTAATCAGTTATATTTAGAAAATCCCCCATAATCATACACAGAATACGAAGGTTGACCAAACTTTCCTTTTGTTCTCTGGTTTTGAGGTGTTCTGTTTGTATGCCAATGTTTCTTATCTGAGAAGCAAAAAACCTTTATTAGAGGAAGGCCAACTGAGATGTCCTTTCCAGCCCCTTAGTCATTAATCCAAATTATCCTTTTCTTAGCATAGTGTTTCTGCTCTTCCTGTGTTTCCCTACAATCATCCTGTAGTTTAGTGCAGATTGTAGTTTGGGGTTATTTTCTTTGTAATTATGCTTTGCCTGTTACTGTTAGTGCTATTAATCATTTTGTAAAATTTCATAAGTAGCATCTTGAAAGAATTCTACTCACTTCTGAACATAAGAAATTAAAGGCAAGTTTGTATAATTTTGTGAAAAATACACGCCTAGCAAGTCATATAACATAAGCTAGATATTCTTTCTTAATTGAGGATAAAGCTTTTCCAAAGCAACATATCAAATCTAAGCTTAAGATATATATATGTCTGCTCCTTGTACTACTAATGCTTTATCAAAGTTTGAGAATGAATGGTTAATATGAATATATTATTGTCAAGATATTTTGTGTCTAACCTATGTGAACGCTATTTGTATTTCTTTTGTTATCGTAGTTGACATGAAGACAAAGGAAACTTGTTTTTATGCTGTGGCAAATTATAAATTTGAACACATGTTATTATTAACAAGGATGAATCCTATTTAGAACAAATAAAAATGAAATATTAACAAAACTTTGTAAAATTATTATTATTATTTCCAAGAATGGTCTGCAGGGTGTTCAGGGTCTCACTACTAGATCCGACTCATAGTGATCCCCCTACTTACAGCCTCCCAAGAGCTGGGACTACAGGTGTGCTCCACCACGCCCAGTCTCAATTGCATGTCAGCATGACCCAGTGGTGGGGCCAGCATGGCAGGCCCATGGATAGCACCACTGGCCCCTGAGCCTGCTTGCAGGCACTTTAATCCACTGAGCTATTTGGCAGGCACTGTAAATTAATATGTAGTGTAAAATATAATGTAGAAAAACTTAAAAATGTATAGAGATAATTCTAATAAAGATATTATTTGCAAACAAATTTGTTAAAAAAACAGCAAGCAAACTTACTTCCTTTGTATTCATGAATATTAAAAAATATTTCAGGTTTTATATTGAGCCAAGTGACATACTGTATACAGGAAAATAGCAATTATACCTTGAGATGCTACTTTTTTTTTAATATGGGAAGTGATTTTGACAGAGTGTTTGTTTTAGTCAGTGATTTTTCAAGGGGACCAATACAAGATACATGGTTAATAGGATTATTTTATTATAGTCAACCACAGAGTCATAAACAAAAAGAATACAGGAAATCTGTCCACACTAAAGACCAAAGACTCCACCTGAGGGCCTGGATCCCACAGTAGTGTTCTTCATGAGTCCTGCTAAAACCTGGAACCCATAACAATGCTTCCTGTAAGTCCAAGTGGAAGCCTAGAGCCACATCAATGTCTCCTCTAGGATTGATTCAACTGATTCATGGATATGCACTGGGAAGACCCAAACGTCAGTGATGGAAGCTAGAAAGTTTTTAGATAAAGGATCTTTGCTAACAGGTTGAGGACTCTGAATTAGAGCAAAGAAGCAGTGCTCGAAGTAATAACCAGAGCTCCCCAAAAGGTATAGTAGCTACCCTCAGTGACCGTACTAAGCTCCTCCAATGGTAACAGCTGAATTTCCATCATTAAAGTCAACACGACAAGCTCCTGGAGCCTGAGCTTGTCTTCCTCTCTGAAGCCAGAAAGCAATGTTCAAAGTGAGAACCAGAGATTCTCCACTAGGTCCCAAATTTAAATGATGAGAATAGCTGAGTTCATCAGGAAAGCCAGCACAAGTAGCTCCTACAGGAAAATCAGCAGCTCCCTACAGCTTCCCAACATCTCTTCTTTTCTCCAGTTCTGCCTCTTATGTTGCTGGCAGCACACATCGGAGGGCTTCCCACACCCACCACCACACTTGTTCAGTTTGCTGGGGGCTACAAGTTGACCAAAAGTTGACAGTCCACCACAGTGCCAAAAATTCACTATAAACTGGTAATTATTTCCACTACAGCTAAATATTTTTGACACAACTTTTATTTGGAAACTATTTATTCAGCCCAAACACAAGGGTTTTATTATAAAACAAAGAGAGAATGGACATTTTTGGTGAATCTGTTTCTTCAATCAATGATGTGTTAGCCGTCCATTGCTGTACGATTTTGTGATTTAAGACAACCATGTGGAACCATTTGTATTTTCTCACTGTTCTGTGAATTGTTTTTTTTTTTTTCCTCTTTTGAGTACGGTTTACCTTTTGAAGGTGGGGTTCAAGTTCACATCAGAGTTAAACAGATTACAGAGACTGTCACACACCCCACACTGCTAACAAGCACAGCCTTCCTGTGAACCCTGTCATCTCAGCGGTACATTTGTTACAAGTGATGCACAATGGGCCTGCCAAATAGCTCAGCAGATTAAAGTGCCTGCAAGCAGGTGCAGGGGCTGGGAGTTCAATCCCCTTGTCTGTAGTGCCATCCCTGCCCTAGGGCTCGCTGAGATGGCAATTGAGACTGTGTGTGGTGGCATGCACCTCTAATCCCAGCTCTTGGGAGGCTGTAAGCAGGTGGATCTCTATGAATCCAAGCTCTTAGTGAGACCCTGAAACCCTGTAGAACTTTCCCTAAAATACAAAAACTAACTAACTAAATAAATACCCCAAAACAACAACAACAAAACAAGTTATACATAGTAATGCATCATTTACATTTGAAGTGCAAGTTTACTGAAAAATTTCCTCTTGGGGGCATACATACTGATTATTTTGAGAAATGTGTAGTGATATATTCATTATTATAGTATCGTATAGAGAAGTCTCACTTCCCTAAAATTCTGCTGAAACTTACCTGTTCATCCCTTCCCCCAGTCTCTTATAAGCACTAACCTATTTACTATAGAATTTAATATAATTGATACCATATAGTACCTGTCTTTTCAATCTGGCCTTTTTCTCTTAGTACTATATGTTAAAGTCTCCCCTGTGTCTCCTCGTGGTTGGACAGCTCCTTTTCTTTCATTGAATAATTTTCCATTGTTTACCAATTATCCACTTACCTGTTAAAGGACATCTCTATATGGAATTCTCTGTGTGAATGAATTTTCAGCTCATTAGAGTACATATCAAGGAATGTAATTTCTGGTTTATATGGCAAGAAGGTGTTCATTTGTGTAAGAAACTGCCAAACTGTTGTCTAACACAACGGCTGTACCACTGAGTACAGCACTGAAGGGGACTTTCTGTTGTTTAACATCCTGGCCAGCAGTTGTGGCATCAGAGCCCTGGGTGCTAGCCATTCTCATAGTTACGCACTGGCATTTTGTTGTTTTCCCATAATGATAATTTTGCACAGTTTAGAAGTTATATTATTTTTCTAAGATTTACTAATATTGAAATGTTTATCAGGGCCAGGGAGATGGCTTAGTAGAATAAACGCTTGCCTGGCAAGCACAAGAGCCTGAGTTCAATCCCCATTTCTGCCAAAAAAAAAAAAAAAAAAAGTGTTTAGCGCCTTGGTACTACACGCTGTCCAGCCATGGAAACCCAGCCTGGTGGGACAGCCTATGATCCAGTGCTGGGAGGCTGAGATAGGAGGATCATTACTATAGGAGTGATAAACAAATCTTTATTTAGTTATTTGGTACTGGGTCTTACTGTGAGACCCAGTACCATATAACTAAATAAAGATTTTTTTAATTATTTAAAAAACTCTTTGACCCAAAAGAGGGATATACTCACTTTATAAATACCCCATTCTAACAAAAAAATTGAATCAAAATAATATCTTGGAAAATTGGAGCCATCTCAACTTTCCTTTTGAAAGTATGCGGCTGTGGCTGCACAGAGCCTGCCCTTAACCACATCTTCTCATATGCAGCGCCGCTCTTTTTCTCTATCACTAGAGAAGCAGTGCTTCTTAAATTTTAGAAAGTCTGTTTATCCACAGTTTTAGATCACTGAAGGTTTGGAGCTCTGGATTTATATTAAAGTTTTGGAGTGATTTTCAGTAATATTTCAGTTTATGACAAAGTAAATAAACCTAAATTTTTATTGGCCATGAACGTTGAAATTTGCATCAAATGTTGTCCAAAACCTGCTTTTTATTTCTGTTATCTTTTGTAATATGTTTTGTGTTTCTATTCAGTTTTTATTCATTGCTTTCCATGTGGGCCTGGGTATTATATTTTTTATATCCAAAGCCTAAGCAGTATGCAAAGAACTGAGAATTTTCTGTACCAATCCATTAGGAGCTGCTACTTTTTCTCCACCTTATATAAACATATATTTCATGTATAAACTTTTACATGAGATTAGTTTCTAAAATAATTACAGAAAATCACATCTAACATGCACAGTTGGGAGACTGGCATCAAATATGAAAAGGTTCTTTAAAGACTTACTGAAATACAGCTTCTCTAATGGGAATTGTATAAACTTGAATGTAAGAATTTTACATTTTTACTCAATACACGTATATTGAGATTCATTAATATTTACTGCAAAGCATAAAAATGTTTAACTTGTTCTTTAGAAAAGCTTATAATTTAATTAATGAATAACAAAATCCTTAAATAAAAAATACTTTTTTTTTTTTTTTTTTTTTTTTTTGTCTTTTTTGAGACAGGGTCTCATTGTGCAGTTCAGACTGGCCTTGAGCTCACTTTGTAGCTCAGGCTGGTCTCGAACTCGCAACAATCCTCCTGCCTCAGCCTCCCGAGTGCTGGGATTACAGGCATGCGCCACCACGCCCGGCTAAAAATACTATTTTAAATCATCTCATTTTTGTTTTCTTATTTCCATCTAGTTAAAAATTTAATACCAGAAATAAATAACTCATTGTTATGCAAGATTCAGGAATCTAAGGTTCACTCACATACTAGTCCTAAGTAGCTCTTGAGAATGAGACTTAAAGTGAAATATCAGGATCAGTAGCACACACATTATGCTCAAGCAATCTTCACACTTCACAATAAAGTAAAATTTTTTTCTAACAATTGCTCATATTCCTTACTTGCTATTAGAAGGCACCAAAGGAAGTTTATTGTATGAAAACTAATAAAGTCTGAATTAGACTGTAATGCTAATAATTCAGTTCAAGAAGGTATGAAAATATGTGATAAAACTAAAATTAGCAGTATTAGAAGCTGAACAGTTGTGACAGTAAGAGTAAATAAATTGCTACTGTTAAAATCATCAGGAATAAAGGGGTTGGGACATTCAGAAAAATTACACATAAATTACTCAACAATTTCAATATGATTTTAAATATTTATTTCATTCTTCTTATAGATTTAAAGTGCTACCTTTTGTGTGAAACAGTGAAGATATATCTATTTATAGTAAAAAATAACTTTGACAACCAAAAAAGAAAGCTATCATTTAGCTTTGGTTAAATTTTTAACCAAAGTGATCCTAATATTTTGACTTTTTTTCTATTCATATAAAGAAATGTCTCTAAATTGGAATTTCCTGCATAAACTATTGTGTGACAATTTTTCCGTGTTTTAAATAATGAATTAAAATTATTTTAATTCATCATTATAATAATTTTAATGTATATATCAGTTTGTCTTAACTTGATGAAACATTTTCCTGACGTTGGCCTTTGTAATGCATCAAAATCAGGCATTATAACTGATCTATAATAAATATATATCCATTCAATTATTTTCTTATCTATTATTTTTAAAGGAATATAAAACTATTCATTGACCACTTCTCACCATTATTTACAATGAAGTAAAGAACATGTACTAGGATAGTATTCTGACTATACAAAGTTGTTCTATGGCTTCTGCTGAAAACCATAACCCAAATACTGAAAAGATTGAGCCTTCATTAAGGAACTAGTTGGGATCAAGAAAAAACCTTTAGGTCAACAGCTTAGATTGCAGGTTGGTCCACTAATTTATTCGAGGTCCTACCTCCAGCCACTCAGTAGGTTTCTGAGCGCCAAGTTGTAAGACATACATGAATCCTGACTTTCGAGTGCAGATTTCAACTTGCTGTGAAGTATCTATTACTTTTGTGTTTTAAGGCTACTATTTATATAATGTAAATTTTCACTCATAAACATTTAAGTGTACATTGCCAATCACACAATGCTCTCAATTATGGGATCCATATTTCTTCTTTAAAATCAATCAGGAAGAAAGTAGAATGCTACTACTGTTTAATTTGCATTAGTTATTATCAAGGATGTTGTTATTTTATAATTTACTGTTCACCTACATGTTTTCAAAAATAATTATATGTAATGTCTATTAAATATTGGTAAATATAAGTTCTTTTATTTGTAAAGTGTCTTAGCATGTTGACAACTATTAGTCTTGTCTTTAAATGTAAGTGCTAAGTTAAAAGTATATTCTAGTATTTTTGTTGGGCATAACTTAAAAGCATAAATTTTTATTTATTTATCAATTTTGTATACAGTCTTGCTACACAGCTTGAACTTCTAATGATCCTCCTATCTCAGCCTTTCCAGCACTAGGATTACAGGTGTGCACCACCATGCCTGGTTCTGATAGCCAGCACAGCACACCGAGGGCTCAGGACCAGCATGGCATGTGGCTTCGAGGATCGAGTCAGGGTCCTTGTGCTTGCCAGGCAGATGCTTAGACTACCTAGCTATCTCTGCAGCCTTGTTGGACAAAATTTAAAATAAAAATTTTTATTATGAAGTATATCCTAGCAACAATTTAAAATTGACCCATTCTAAACTTGTAAAGCCTGTAAAAAAAAAAAAAAAGGAAGGAAAGAAAGAAAGAAAGAAAGAAAGAAAGAAAGAAAGAAAGAAAGAAAGAAAGAAAGAAAGAAAGAAAGAAAAAGAAAAATAGGGGCTGGGGAGAAGGCTCAGAGGAATAAGCACTTCCCTGGCAAGTGCAATGGCCTGAGTTCAATCCCCAGTTCTTAAAAAAAAAAAAAAAGAATGGCATATCTAAAATTATAACTGGAGATGAAATCTTTTTTCTCTTTAGTCAACCAGTCAGAACCATTAGACTGCAGAACTCTTGTTCAACTCGCAAAAAATTATAGTTCTCTTAATTTCTGTTTTAAAATTTCTGCTTAAAATTATTTTCTCAATTTATATATGACACAATGACAGAACACATATAGATTAAATGTGGTTGAATTTAAGTATCCTAATTTAGCATTTGTTTCTTATCCATGTTTAAAAACGTATTTCTTCATTCTCTATTGCAAACCATTTAAGAGGGTTTTGGTTTGTATTTTATATCCTCAACTGGTTTGCTCATGATAAATTTTTAAGATCTTTTATATATTTATTATTTGGTACAGATCAGACTCGTAGTGATGCTCCTGTCTCAGCCTCAGAGATTACAGGTGTGCATCACCACACCCAATTTCAGGGACTGGCAGGGCATGAGGAACCAGGAATTGAAGGCAGGTCCTTGCACTGGCCAGCAAGTGCCTAGACTGCTGAACTATCTCTCCAGACCCTGCTCATGACAATTTTTTAGTTCATTAATAGTAAGTTGAGTTTACAGTATTTACAAAATTTAAAATAAAAATTTTTATTATGAAGTATATCCTAGCAACAATTTAAGAAACTTTACAGAAACTCACTTCAGAATTACATTACAACCATCTGTCTATCTCTATCTATCTATCTATCTATCTATCTATCTATCTATCTATCTATCTATCTATCTACCTAACTATACCCCCAACAATTTTTCCTTCACTTGTTTCTGAGAAATAGGAATTAATTTGGTAGAAAACTTCATCACTTCACTAAAAAGATTATTTCAAAAACAAAGCTGATTTTTTCCTTATTGCTCAAGCTTTTACTACCAAAGCCCAAAAATAAATTGAAATATCTTTGTGTTGGCTACATTGTCTTTTTTTAAGAGGATAAAATAGTAAAACTAAAAAAGGAAATGATATGAAATTTCACTGAACAAAATAATAGGAATTCATCAATGGTTGTTAGATGTATATTGTTGTCCTCATATTTGTTGTTCAGAACCCAGACAGAAGCATGCAAAGATGGTCAAAATGTTAGAATTAAGGAGAAGGAAAAAAGTTCAGTACTAACTGCTCCTTTTAATAGGCCAGTGGAAATCAGCTTAGAAAGCTTAAAAGAAAAAGTATCATCACTGAATAATAGAGGAATAATAGGTTAAAACTGACTTCTTTCGGGGTAGGGAGATGGCTCAGCGGAATAAGCACTTTCCTGGCAAGCTCAAATTCCCGAGTTAAATCCCCAGTTCCACAAACAAATTAATTAAATAAATAAATAAACTGACTTCTTTATCTACAGCATTCTGCCACTGCAAACATCTTAAGTAACCAAGAAATCCTTCCCGTAACAACACATTCCTTATTAATTGCATCCAATTGTTGAATTTTTCCTTATAACTGAGAGGTCAATAATGGGTTCATATTAAGTTAGTTGTGTAAAGACTTCTTCATATAAATCTAAGACACAGTCAATCAGTTATTTATTGAAAAAAGTTTAAATTATTTTGCAAAATACATCAGCTGTAAACAATATGCTAAACGAAAGAATTTTGTCCTATAGGATTCAATATATGGTTTGAGTCAGAAAATAATATGACAGCTATAATTTTTGTCTTCATAACCAGAATGAATGGGGAGACAAGTATCAATGTTTGGAGTTTTTCTTTTACTTTTTAATTTACTTTTTGCATGTTTTTTTATTTTAATAACTTCACTGGGAAAGAAGTAGCAATGAGATAGTTTCAAAACATGTTAGTAGTACAGTTACAATAATTAATACATTGCATATTGTTGTCTTTGTAGTAGTTGTTCCTAGTATGAGATGCAGACATGATATTTTGTTTACACACTATTAGTTCAAAACCTTCTCATTGAACTTAGAGAAAGTAGCTGTATATTCATGCTATTTTGTAAATATATATGTACATCTTTACTTTTTATACTTGATTTTATATCTTTCTTCTGGATGATTAAGACCAAGAAAAAGCAAGACCTATATAACATGATATATAACTTTTGTATCAGATAAGATCAGTCAAATCCCCTCAGGATTTATCCTGAAGCACTGTACCTCACTTCACAGCTCCTTTGTCAGTGTCAGCCATGTAGATGAGTCATGGCCGTTGCTTGACCAGTTTGTTCTCTCAGAAGCCCAAGAGAATTTTTCTCTCCATGTGACTCTCCTTAGGCACACTCTACATTGTCAATCACTTTTGGAGGATTTCTTTTATATGTCACTATGTTTATATGTCTCATTGTTTCCATTATTCTTTTTTCATGCTTTACTGTTTTATTACATGATATAAATATTTTAATGTAATATTTAATATTTTAATATTCTCCATCAAGTTTTATTTATTATTGGTTATTCTGGTGCTTACAGTACACATTTCAATTTATCAGAACATTGTTCAGATTTATTTTATGGAAATCTATGTATGACACAGAAGAATTTTATTGTATAACCCTATTTCCTAGTCTCTTATTTTGGCATAGCTAGTACATAAGATATGTTTATATAGATTTCTAACCAAAAATACACATTTGAGTCATCATATAGTCACCTATCTTTTAACGATGATGCTGATGCTTTGGGAGACAACTCAGCAGTACAAGCACCTGCCTGGCAAGTGCAAGGACCCAGGTTCCACTCCTGATGCTGCATGCCATGTTGGTCACCAAGATAGGTGTGGTGTAGTACACCTGTAATCCCAGCACTGGAGAGGCTGAGATAAGAGGATCACTATGAGTTTGAGCTGTGTAACATGACCCTGTACCAAATAAATAAATTAACTAAAATATTAAAGAAGATGAAAAAGATGATGATAAAGTGTTGGTCTTGAACTTGAGTCATTCATACTGCCTCAGCCTTCCAAGTGCAGGGATTAGGGCGTGTGCCACCACTCCCGCTCTGTATTCATACTTTTGATACTGTACACTTCTTATTAATTACTTTTGCTTTTCTTCATTTAGTCCAATGAATACATCTTTACATAATGTGTTCATTTACTGTATAGTTTTCAGCTACCTTCTTTTTTGCTGATGTAATCAAATACATTGTGCAGTGCTTCCATGTGTTGTCAAATGTGTGTGACACATGTGTGTATGTCCTGTAGATATGATTATTGTACATGGAGTGATACATCTATGTAAATTATTTTAAAATCAGTTTAAAGAAGAAAATGTTTTACTCTACTTGTTCATAACATCACGTATAATCACCTTCCTGGCATTTTATTTTTCTTTGTTATTCTCTGGGATCACTTGCTTTCAGTATGAAAAATTTCTGTTAGGGCTGCTTACTAGTAGGAACTTTTAAAAATTTAATTTGTTAGGAAATTTTTATTTCATCTTTATGTTTGAGAGAAAAATTTTCAAGTTATATGATTCTTGGTCCAGGCTCTTTTTAGTGCTTGAATATTTTGTCCCCTTGCTGCCTGAGGAAGTCAGTTATTAATCTTATTAATGTTGCTTGATATGTAGCATATCATTCTTGTTTCTTGCTCAATTTTTGTGTTTAGCTTAAAATTTGACTTTGATGAATCCGAACATGGATAAAATTTATGACTACGAGGGTTGATAAGTGTTTTTTTCTCTTTCGTCTAATATGCTAGTCTTTCTATTCAGCATATGTTTTTACCATATTTTCACTCCACATTTTCCCTTTTGTTCTTTTTATGATTTATTATTTTATTGTCCTTTTATAAATAGCACATTGTCATGCTGCCCTTTGACAACTTTAGCGTGGCTTGTTTTCGTTGTGTGAACATATTTGCAGCAATATCTTTGAAGTTTTTGGTACATCACGTATCACTATTATCTTAAGGAGTTTTTGCTGTCAGCTTCTCCAGTGTATGGTTTATTTGTACAAATGTTTGTTTAAAACTAAAAAAATGTAGACAATATGTTACAAAAACTCTGTGTTTAGTTGTTCTTTTCCCCAGAACGTATTGCTGTTTCTTGTTATTTGCCTGCTTCTCCCTGTGATGATTTGACAAGATTAGTTAGTGATTTCCAATTCCCCTCCAGTGATCACCCTCTGATCTTCCTCCAAAGGTACAGCACTACACAGGCAGCCTCTCTACCTCTGCCCAGGAGGACTGAAGTCTTAGCTGAGCTTTCTTTACTTGCCTATGTGACTGTGGGTTTCTTATTGTTCTTTCTAAATTAAGATTAAATGGAGGGCTGGGTGGATAGCTCAGCAGTCTGAGCACCTGCCTGACAAGTGCAAAGACCCAGGTTCAATCACCATGCTGGCCCCAGAACTCCTGGCATGCTTGACCATCCCAGTGGTAGGGACCCTGAGATAAGAGGATTACTGTGAGTCTGAGCTGTGTAGTGCACCAAATATATGTGTGTGTATATATATATATATATATATATATATATATATATATATGAGCATATTATATATTATATATAATATATATGAGCATATTATATATTATATATAATATATATATATATTATTTGATTCACTGTTCATTTTTACATGATTTTCAATGATATCCTAAAGAACAAAACTGTGTTATAATTCGGTCAGTAATGATTTATGCCTGTACAAACAATATTTATGGCCAGCCTTGGAAGCTCCCTCTAACCTGAGAAAAAGTCCTTTTCCACTATCCCTTTCTATGGCATTCTATGATAAAAGATATGGCTATCTTTTATCACCACAGCAACGGAATTACTAACGGTCTTTTAGCTGCTTGGCACCAGGAAGGTCTCCTTTTTTTTTTTTTTTTTTTTTTTTTTTTTTTTTTTTTTTTTTTTTTTTTTTTTTAAGCTTTCTACTCTTGCAGTTTCCTCACTTACAAAATTTTGCCTGGTCACTGAGGTCTCTCCCTAGTGGCCGCCCTCTCTGACCTTGTTGGAACAGCTGTCGATGTTGTTCTATAGCTGTCACCCTGGAGCCGGAGCCTGCAATAGTGGGCTGTTCCTTTTCAAATAGCACTTACGTTTTGCCATTTCTGTCCGAAAAATGGTAAAAATGAATCTTAAACCCTGGTTTTTGTTGACGTCTCACAAGAACCCTCCCAACTTTATCAGTGTACTAATGCTGGCATGGTTGCGATCCAGTATTAATGAGCCTTCTGGGGAAGAACTTGCACCTCATGAATAGGGCTCGTCAACACAGGAAGCAGCAAATGGCTTGTTCAAGAATAGTTTCTACTACTCAGATGTTTAAGCAGATAAGAAATCCTGTTGGTCTGCTTACACCAGGCAGGAATTACAGCCTCAGAATGAAAATTTGGGTGTAAGGAAAGCTCAGATTCCTGCTGGTACCCAGCTGTACTTAGGAACTTACACTGAGAGGGAGTTCAGATGGCAGAGACCAAAGCTGAAAATGCAACAGGACTTCACTTATCACACCAAGATTTAGCAGATTTTCTTCAATAAATATTTAGCAATGTGCTTAATTCCCTGCAGACAACTCACAACATTATTTATATCTTTTTTTAAGAGCAATCTTTGTGCTAGTTACTATTGTTTAGCTGAGAGGGAGTGCTAAAATTTCCTTCTGTTGCTTTTTTATAGAATTGCATGCCCTCTTGCTCCTGTAGTAATTTACCTAATAACCTACTTGGATAATCTCTGGTTCTTTTAATGGAAGCTTTGAGATTTAAATGCCTTTGTCCCAAGGTAGAAGTACTTCAAATAGAGAATATAGCAAAGATTCCCTTCAAATTTAAAATGAAACTTCAGTCCATGCATTTTGACCTCCCTAAGCTACTTAATTAAAAGTCACAAAGAGGAGTTTCTCAAGTGGCTGGAGTAATTGATCTCCATTACTTAAGGCAAATTGGGGTGATAATACAAACTACTCAAGAAATAAATTGAACAGGAAAGTTGTACCTCAAGGTAAAGAAAATATGAACTGAATAATGGAAGAAAAAGGCTGCATGTGTGTAAACGATATAATTTTAATGAATCAGGGTAGTACAGCCTCTAATACTACTTTTCATATGGACTTATTTGTAGCTACATATTGCTAATGTTCTGTCTCATTCATAATAGTTCATTGGTACATATTTAGGGAATAACTTCAATTTAGACAATAGTGCTAGAGGGAGTGACATCAGTAAGATCCTAGTGGATTTCACGTAAACTGTAAAATGGGACATTTAAATATAGCTCAGACTTAGGAAATATACAAGCATGTATATGAAACATGGGACTCTTTTTGCTAGTTAAATGACATTAGGTCGGCAACTGTTGTTAAAGAGTTGGAGGACAGGTTTCACTGGAATAGCCTGGTTCTGATCCCCATCTACATGCTAGAGGGAATGTCAGGCCTGCTCTGTTTCAGTTTCCTTTTTCTGACTGTACTCCTAATTTTCCCACCCCTTTGTACTTTCCTTTTTAGAGGCATGTAAAGTTGGGAAAATTCTGACTGTTCTAGCTAAGTGAAGTCCTTAGGAAATGAGTATTTGTTAACACCAAAGACAAGAAAGTCATTTTAGGAAAAGGACGCATATCCCGTCTGTGGGTCAGATGAGACAAAGAGGACTATGCCTGTGCCGGAGGACACATATAAAAGCCATGTCCCAGCTTAGTATTCTGTGCAGGTCTCCTTCGGAAGGCTAAACCTGAGACACAGTGGAGAGAACTGACTTCTGGGTGACACCAGAAGGAGCTATCTCCAAAAGCTTATGGGACAAAAACACATTTAGTGTGAGGGAGGATTCAATCTTTTCCTAGGTCTGGTTATCATTTAGGTACATAAGGGATAAGTTGTGGACTTTAAAGCTAAGTGATCTTGTTCAGGCTTTTAACTATCCCTTATAGAATTTGGACAAACAGTGGTTACTCTGTCACCTAGTAATTGCTCTTAGAGCAGCTGCCACTTTTTAAAGCAGAGGACAGGATTCCCCAGCTGTTCTTTGGTGAATCTCCATCGAAGCCTATGCTTGATGGAATTTTGACCAGAGAAACTGCTAGATACCTTTCTGGAGACATCTCTGGTTGTGTGGGCTAAAAGAAACTAAGTATCAATTATGATGCTACTTTAGAACTAGAAAGATGATGTAAAAAAATGATATAAACCTTGGTGCTAAACCCAAGTTTCCTTGGTGGAAATTGGCCCCTGACCACTGAAAGATCTCCACTTACCTATTACACCTTTTCTCTCTTTGCTAGTAAACTAGGAATTTTACCTGAGCTTTTTAATGAGTCACTCTTTCAAAAATTAGGCTGACACAATACATAATAGTGGTTATCAGGGAAAAGTGATTTACATCTCTGCCTTATGTGTTAATTAAGAGTAAGATTTTTGCCAGTGTATTGTCTTTACCAATGTGTAAAATGTAATTGCTTGATAAAAATATAAGTTTCATTTATGAGCTTCAAGGTTAAATCTTGTCCAGTTGCTAAAAATATTACCTAGGTGATCAAATGGAAATCAAGTGTCTGGAGATTGGCTCAGCATGCAGGGTCAAATCCGTCCAGTCAATTGTTCTATCAATCTCTAGGAGTAATATTTATAGCCTGAGGGTTGCTCAATTCTAATTGACCTTTTATGCCACTTCCTTCTGCAGACATTCTGGTCATCTCGCCAATTGTAACATATTCACAAATGGTCCCTAAGAATAAGTAAAGGGTTTGTGAGACATTCAGGAGATAAGAATCCACATCAGTTCGAGGGTGGATAGACTTGTTGGACCTTGTCTCCCTTCTCTCCAATGGGAGCAGCCATCTGCTCTGGAGAGGATTACTCAAGGGACGCCTTGGGGGAGGGAATCAATTAGAAATAAGAAAGGGGTACACTCTAAAGTTTCTTATTATATTCTAGGTATGGGGATCTCACGGTTAAAGTCTTACTCCTTTAGAGTGTGCTTCATTAAGCACCGGAAGACGTTTGATACTTACATGCTGAAAAAAAAAAAAATGTAACCCAAATGGAATACAGAGGAAAGTATGAATTATGATGCTACCTTAGAACTAGAAAGATGATGTAAAAAAATGATATAAATGTCTTCAGATTTGGTTTTTATTTAGAAAGATATTGTTATTTAATAAAGTTTTGGAAGTGTAGATGTGAGCAACAGGAGAAGCAGGCAGTTCAGGTATCTGAGGCTTCAGGATCTTGGAGCCTAAGGATAAGACAACATTAAACACACCCTCGCTCACCCATACTGTAGGTAAGGTTTCCCCTATTTGCCTTTCTAGCCTAGAGGGTGTAAACAGCTGTAATCCAGGCCTCTACAGGGCTACACCCATTCTTAGCTGAATCTCTACAAGGTTTTCAAGGACAATGTCCTTTAAAAAAAAGACAATTTGGAACTTCCAGAGTTCATGTGCCTCAGATGACCCTGATAAGTACATTGATGTATTTTAGATGATTTATTCAGACTTATAAATTAGACTAAAAATACGTAATGTTAATCTTAAACCGAGCTTTGATGTCTAAAAAAAGACAGAAAACATTACAAACTGCCATTGCATTTAAAAATAAATAGTTACTTTTAAAGAGCCAAGAGATAGACAATCAGTGGAACTTCCAGTTCTCATTGGAGCCCAAGCAGTCAGACCCCTGCTGGCCTGATAATGGGCCAAGCAGAAAAACTGGAAAAAAACATTTTGTTCAAGTGTGTATTCTTAAAGGTCTAAGAACTAGAAACAAACCTTCTAGTTATTTTAAATTTTAGCTATTTTACTAGGAGAAAGATACATACCCTTCTGATTTTTTGTAATGTTTAGTAGATACACTAGTAAAACTTACTTCCTGAGATGTGAATTAGAGGGACAGATTACTCTTACAGATCAGGAGCTAGAAAAGATAACTTTTTCTCTGAACAACTCATTTGATACTTTGGTAGGAACTATTGAAATATCCTATAATCAGAACTGGGAGAAAACCAGGGAGAGAAAACACAGAGATTAAAAAATGGCTGCCTTTACAGCCTCAAAACAGACCCTAAGTCTGATTTTCTGAGCTCCAAGAAGAGTTAAATGATGATGAGGTTCATCTGCTACTGCTGTCAGAAGCCAGGCCACTGTACGAGGGACTGCCTTAAGAGGCCCACAAGCCATGCCCTTACTGCAAAGGCACTCACTAGAAGTGAGAGTACACTCTGACTCAGCTTCCGACATGGTCCAGTAGGACTAAAGGGCCCTCGGCCTGCCTCTTCCCTTTGGACAGAGTCTCTACCGATCATATCATCAGAGGAGCTCTGAGTAATCACAACCAAAGGAAGAGAAATCCACCCTATTGTTGGACATTGGCATAGGTCTCTTTTTCCTTCTCCAACCCTGACTTTCCTTCCAGTCATTGTACCTCAATAAAAACAGACTTAAAAGACATTTTGCTTTAGCAAAAACTTAGATACTACAATATATTCAGGTTGCTTACTAATCAAGATGATACTGAGACTGGCGTTTTACAAATGCAATATATTATTGTTCATGTATAAGATTTAAAAGATATTTCATTGGTTTAATCTGCCTAAATGCCATATATTTCATGATAAATACGTAAGTTAATCTGGTTGATTTCTGATGTGACTCAGGTATTTCATGCTCATAGTTAATACAGGTGTGATGTCTCTTAACTAAAGCTAGAGAGACTTATAACAAACTGTCAGATTCCATGAATACAGTGGTCTAAGAGCTAGTAAGTTACTATTGCTAGGTCTCAAAAAAGTTTATAAATGTACCTGTTAGCTCAAATGTTCATGCTTTGATTATATGTGCTCCAATTTCTCAGAAAATTTGTTCTTTCCTAGAAGATACCAAAACCCAGGTAATCAGGCAGGTAAAATCTATAACAAATATGCTAGATTAAGATTCCTTTAAATGACATCCACCAGATTTTGTTTATATGTTCAGTGGACCTCACTATCTGACACAAACTACAGAAGTAAAAAAGGTTTACAAAAATAAATTTGTCTAAGTAGATAAAAAGTGCTCAAAAGGTGTCTCAGTAAAAAGGATACAAAATGAAAATACAGATGGAAAATAAAAATGATGATACTAAGCCTACAAGAATGAAGGCCAGTCCAAAAAAAAAAAAAGTTATGCTTCCCTGGATCCAGACAGAGAAAAGGGACATTTCAAACAAAAAAATGTCCAAAGCTGCTAGAAAAAAAAAGTGTTTATGATGGAGTCAGAGAAAGTTTCAGACTGAGGTGGTCATATGTCTCCCATCTCAAGCCTGAGGGAATCCATGTTAACTGTCAATATAAAAAAAAACAACCTGTTAAGCTTTCAATAGGTGCTCATACAGATTTGTTGGTACTTACACAGCCAGTGGCCCCACTTGCCAATTGGAGAGTACTTGGTGTTTTCCCTATTTCTTATAATTTATGTGTGCCATTAATAATAAAACAATGCCAGATTGTTTGAAACTATACAAAATGGCCATAAAGATAAAAAAGGGATTAAACCCCACATTTGAGATATCTAACTTGTCTTTTTCACATCCTGTTCAATGATTATTTGACCCATACATACTTAATTGTTTCCTTGCCTTTGTCTTCTTCAGATTCAAAGCTGTGATGAAAATGCTTGTCATCTATTGAGGGTCTTTAGATAGAACCTCTGAAGAATGTATCTGACTGCCGGTTCATGACTATGACCCCTTTCAGTGTGAAGAAGCCAGATTGGTCATCACCCATGGTTCCCTCATGGCAGTTCGGGTTACTTCTTCAGAGGGACAAATGCTGTAAGCAGTGGAGTTGGATAGAAATACTTTTAGACAGTCAGGCAGGGCCAGACCTTTGAAAGAAATAATACAGGAAACAAAATGTCTGCAACTCTGGAGGGACAGAGGCTCCTGCTGTGAACCAGACCTAAAAGCCAAAGAAATGCTAAAAAGTAGCACCTCGGATTGATATTCTAAATAGGTAGCCATCACCTGAAAAGACCCAAGTGAGTCACTAGCTCAACCCCCAATGGGAAGAGACCCTGGCCAATATTCCTGCCTGCTTACTACATGACTCGCTTCCCCATTTGGTCCTGGGCCTAATCAACTTTACCTGAGGAATGGTGCTTGTAATCCCACTGGTTGACCATAGTTTTGTCCCACCCCACATGCACCTAAGCGAGACCCCTTCTTCTCTACCTTAGTCCTGCATGGTTTTGCCCTATAAAAGTCCCTAAAAGAGACAGCTTCCCCTGGCAACCCGCACAGGCTCCCCTCTTCCGTCCCTCTCCAACAGAAGCTTTTCTTTCCAACGTTTTATCCTCAACCTCAAAAAAAAAAAAATCACCACATTCAAACAAGGATAAGATTTATTCCATTCCTTTCAAAGGGTTTATATTATGTTATGAAACTGAAACCTAATTTGTAACATTTTTATATTGTTTTAATTTTATTTATAACATTTTCAACTCTAGTAATTACATTTAATTGTGTTTTAATTTTTCCTTTATCATGTTTATATTTACATCCTAGAATATATTTATAAACAACCTTTTGCTTATCCTAATTATTTCTAAACTTCCTGTTCACTAAATTTTTCTTTTTCATATAGAAAAATTTAGTGTCTCTTTATATAATTAATAATCTTTGATTGAATATTGGGCATTATTATTATAGTGATAGGAATGTTTGTTTGTGTAAGGTGCTAGTTTATTAGTGATTTTATGTGTGGGTCTTTCTTAAATTGTAAAACTTAAGGTTTACATAAATTCCACTGTTGTGATTTATATGTTAAATTTCCCTACAAGCATGATGTGTGAAAGTGGTGCTTTTGGGGGGGCTTTGATCATGGGAGTATTATATTAATTATTGGATTATTCCATTGATAGTTCCTGCCTGAATGTGTTTCTAGGTCATTGGCTGAGTCAAAAGCTACTGGGACCGTGATGTGGAAGGGGTCATTTCCATCCCTTTTCTTCCGTCCTCCTTCTGTTTCTTGGCCAACATGAATTGAGAACCTTCTTTTTGCCATGCCTTCTCTCTTTCATTTCTGCCTTTCAATCAGCTGAACATGGAATAGGCCCACTGAATTCAAGAGCCTAAACAGGTCATTTCTTCTAATGTTACAGTTGTCTGACATTTTATTAAAGTAGTGGAAAACTGACTACAAAACTGTACTATTACTGGTATCTACCAGAAAAAAAAATAGGTTGACAATTTATCTCAGAAAATATTTACAGGGGCTGGGGAGATAACTCAAGGGGCTGGAGAGATAGCTCAGTGGAACAAGTGCTACAAAAAAAAAATATATATATATATTTACAATAATAATAAAATTCTATTTTTAATAATCATATAAATGACATAGCTTGTATTTCTTGAGTTACACATAAGGAAAGAGAAATTGAAGAGAATTATGCTTTACAAAAACGTCATCTATTAATACTTGTTTTGGAAATAAATTTTTAAAATATTCTGTAGACTGATAACTTTATAATTAAGCAATCACCATTTAATTAAATATTCTTATGTTATAAATACTTTAATATTTCTCTATCAGCAGTGAATATTTATATAAGAAAAAATAACAAATTTTAGCCCTTTAAGGAGCTAAGCATAGTGTTTAGAATTGCATATTTTGGGGCCAGGGAGGCAGCATAGTAGCACACTTGTCTGGCTAGCTCACAGCCCTGGGTTTTATTTTTGGTACAAAAAAAAATTATGTATTTTGTAATATATTAATGACTTTATTTGCATGTCAGTCACATACTCAGACTTGCATGCAAATATATCTTGATCTTTTTTCTAAATATGCATGGAGATACATGAATATGTAATGAATTATGTCTTCTTCCCAATATTTTCCATGAAATTAGAAATTTATATGGGAAAATTATTTAACCTGTTCAACTTTCATTCTCCTTGTCAAAGTCTTAGTTGAACTTTAATGTCCTGCTGTACATTTCCAAAAATGCTAACTATATAAAGAATGGAAGAAGATATTTTGATTTTTATAGCTTCACAATTTAAAAATTAACTATAGAATTATGTATTGAATAAAATACTTAAAATCTATAAGAGGATTGACTATATATGAATTGCAAGTGACAAAAAAACATTTATTCTATTTGTATTATCCAAATATAACTGTAAGGTGAAAAACACAGAGATTTGCAAATAATACAGCTGTATATTAATATTTTCTCATTTTTTCAAAGTAATAGCTACTACAGAATTATTTGCCTCTAGGTGAAATTATGACTGAAGTAGTACTCTAAGTTACTGTACTGAAAACATTACAGACAGGTGACACTTTCACCCATTTTAAAGGACTTTGTAAATGAGAAGGCTTTTCTTCATGATAGAGTATGTTAAACAAAAAGAGTAAGTTCTAGAATCTTTATAAAAGAATGAAAATGTGAAAGGATATCCACACAGGAGAGAAGATTAAAATGAATATTTCCTAGGCTTGTAACATTCAGGACACCAGTACTGTGTTCATGTATACCTCCATAATTTTTGGAGAAAAGCTAGAATTTTAACTGTGTCTATCTAATCAATTTATTTTCCAACCAAAAATTCCACTTTGATTTTTCCAAAGACAAAAATAAAAGCAATTACAGTATTCTTTTAAACCAAAGTTTCTTGTTACAAATTAACTATAAATTAAAGTATATGTATAACATATGAAAAAAAGTCTCATCTTAAAAGTGCATTGAATAAAACTTACCAGAAAATAAACTAAGTAAAAGAGACAGACATCCTTGTGAAAAGAGAGACTGCAAGTGAGCAAATTGCTTTAAATCTACAGTTTGGTGGTCTCCTGAGCAAGGATTTCACCGTTTTCATGTTTCTAATGTAAATAGTCTTAGATATAATTTCCATATATTTGATAAATGACTTGAATAAACTAGAAAAGAAATTGAAATTTCTTTGGAATAAACACGTAAAACAAATTAGATCATAAACACAAATGAAAAATAGAAGGAAAGAAGACAGAAAGAAAGAAAGACAGACAGACAGACTGAATGAAAGAAAGAAAGAAAGAAAAAGACAGAGGGAGGAGAGAGGGAAGAAGAAAACAATGCTAGTAGGAGAAAAGGGAAAAAGAGGCAATAATGTCAAGAAGAAACTTTGCCAAGTCTATGATTTGCAGTAAATAATATAGTGTGGCAACCTCATGTACCACCAGGAAGTAGGGTAAATGGAAAGTTAACAAAGAATGATTAGTAAATAAATGTCTGACAAATTTTCAATAAAAATGTTAAGTGGCCCATTACATTTTAATAAAAAATAGTGTTGCCAGAAATAAGATACCATTTCTATCTTGTAAACTACAGAAAATCTCAGAATAGTTTTTCTTGCTGACGTTTAAGATACTTTACAATAATGAACATAATGAAAAAGATACTTAAAATCTTACTTAATTTGATTCTAATTAAATTGTATATACAAAATTTCTTTCTTGATCAAAATATCATCTGTACTTCAATACATGTGTTTTGTTTATTTTTAATTTTTAAATAAAAATTGAATTTTTAATTTTTTTTTATTTTTGTAGTACCAGGGACTAAACTTGGGACCTTGCTCTTGCCAATCAGGCACTTATGTTGGTGAGCTATATCCCAAGCTCTGTTTCATTTTATTTTGTTTTGATTTATTTTGTTTTGTGGCTCTGAAAATTGAACTGAGGGCTTCACATGTGCTGGGATGCTAAATAACAGCTCTAGCTAAGCTGCATCTAGAGTCCCTCTTTAATTTTGTAAATTCTCTTAATTCCAAATCCATCTAAACTGAAATTATGAAAAAAAAACCTTATGTAATTATGACATAATATTGTCTGTGCATAATTATCTTGCATAAATAATTATAATTCCAAATGCTTAGTTTTTGATATTTGTCATAAGAAATGTAATATATAGCTATTAGCCATCATTAATATTTTTTGTATTTAAAATATAATAAACAGTTAAAATGCAACTTTATTTCATATGCACTGTTTCATAATTTAATTAAGAATTTGTTTTTAAAAAAGCAGTGAGAAAAATGATATCAAATAAACCCTACAGCTAAGGGAGTACTATTTTTAAAAATCAATTATTCTCTGAAACACAGGAAGCTGCTTTTCAGAAATCACAACAAAGCAAACTGCTGGTAACCATCCTACTGTATATCCACCTCTCAAAATAGTACAAGAATTTTCACAAAAGCCAAGTCATTCATTATAAAATGCCCCCAAGGCATAGATTTTTTCCAGTGGGCTCCACATTTCTACTTTGCAACGGAAATCAATTTCTAAAAATAAGATGTAATGCTTAGTAATGGCAATCCAGTTACTTTGAGTATGTACCAACTGTAGAGTAGTGTACAACTATATGAACATTTGAATAACATTTATAGTTACAATTTATACAATTCGTTAGAGATTTTCACTGATTAAGTGCACTCCACAATTGCAGTAGCATTCATTGTGTACTGTAACCACGAACTGGAAGGTAAAAAATTCATATAATATTATAAGCTTTGCAACTATTAATTATTTATTTCTTTTTATTTGAGGTAAGTGCATTATAAAAACAGATTTTCCAAGATGCACAATGTTATTAGAGAACTTCCTCAAGCATTATACCTTTGAAAATATCTAAAATTATTATTTTAAATGTAATACTTCAAATAAGTTCTTGGGTCATTTAACAGTGAATATTATATCAACAGCAGCTGATAGCAGACTTTATCTTTTTGCTTAGTTCTACAGATGAACACTTAGGAAAAAAGATTTTGTTTGTGTATTTGAATACATCAACATAGTTGGACAAGCTCATGCAAAGATAAATGCTGATGTTTTATGAGGCTACTCTTTCTAGTAGGTAAATTAACTCAAAACGCAGCACCATCTAGACACAAGAAATTTTGGATAGTCTTTCCAGGAAGCACGTGTGCCCATTATATGACATATAATATATGTTTAAATGTATATAAATTTAAAATTACTAACATGAAATTTAATAAAAGCATTTTTCTCATTTTGAGGGTTCAAATTTATCTTTTAGAATATTCTTTTTAATGTATTTAATACAGGGTCTCCAGGGTCTCCGTACACATATCAGATTCCTAATGATCCTCCTGTTTTAAGCCTCCCAAGCCCTGGGACTACAGACGTGCACCTCCATGCCCAATCTCAATCACTGTGACAGCACTCCAGGAATCAGACCCTGGTCCCTGCATCTGCCTAAGCAGGCACTTTAATCAGTTGAGCTATCTGGCTGGCCATCTTTCAGAATATTCTATCATACTACCCAATTATTGGTAGTCCTAGGAGTTTATTTAGAGATTAAAGTAGCCTATTTTTTCAGTTATTTTCTTGGAACTGAGTACCCTGAAAGAACTTGTCTATGCCTTTAGCCTTCAGCAATACTCTTAGTTTGGGTAGGCTGAATGTCTAAGTGTATAATCCTGATTATTATATAACCAGACATGTTTTCAGGTGGCTGTATTTAAGCAAAACTAACTAAGAAAAAGAATAACTGAAAAATAAATTCTTCGGTTCTTTGTTCTTAATTCTACCAAACATTTTGAAGACAAGGTATCTTAAGGAGTACATAATAAATATGTAGAAATTTCAAAAGCATTCATTTATGTGACTCATTGTAGCTTATTTGTGGCACACATATTGCTTTCCATGTTTATTAAAGGTCAAAGAAATATAGTGAATGTAATAGTTTTCAAGTGATTGCTTGAAATAGATTTTTAGAGATGGAGAACTGAGGTTTACATAATGAGGCTTATGAAAAATTCACAGTTCTTTATAAAGTAGTATGACTTAAATCTACTTGTTTATGCCTTCCCCAAATTTTATTTTTCTATCTCAAGAATGGAAAACTATTATTTGAACTTATTTTGGCACTGCATATAAACTTTAAATCTGACGTCAGCACTCTTGGCTTTAATTGTACAATCTCTCAATCTATCTTCCACTACAGGTAGTCTGAAATAAATTTGCATATAACAAATTCAAGAAATATGTTTAACACTTTTTATGTCAAAATTTCTGTAGGTAAATAGAGGTCATGTAATACTGCTTGGCTCCTCATTAAGTATGTCACAGTAGGGTTTGGAGATATATCTCAGTGGCATAAGAGAGTGCCTGACAAGCACAAAGTCCTGAGTTCAATCCCCAGTCCTGCAAATGATAATAAAAATAGAAATAATAACACCAATAACAATAAAATATTAATAATATTCATTAATATCATTTAATAATATTTAATAATGATCAATAGTAATTATTAATAACAATTATTATTAATAATAGCTGACAGGTTTTTAAGCCCTGCAGTGTTCCCTGGCCATACCTAACAACACCTGAGCACTCTTTCCACTCAGTAGTGGTAGGAAATTTAACTTCTAAAGACTTAACATTCCTGTCTAAAAATCTAAGGCTGTCTGTACCTCATAATCACCATTAAATCTGTCTCAATTGATAAAAGTTACTCAGAAAGTTTCATAATGAAGAAGATGCAGAATGGAAATATAGACAGAAAAAAAAAAATGATGCTAGCAGCCAAGAGGAAGGATGACTCATCTGGAAACAGGGAAGTAATACTTCCCTAGATCTAGACAAGTGTGCTCTTTTTTTTTTTTTTTTGCTAGTACCAGGGATTGAACTCAGGACCTTGCACTTGCCAGGCAAGCACTTATTCTGCTGGGCTATCCCCAGGCCTGTGTGCCTTTTGAAGAAAGAAAAAACATTGCGAGCACAAAAGTCCAAAGCTACTAGAGAGGGAAAGAAGAGAGTGTTTATAATGGAATCAGAGAAAGTTTCAGGACAGTGTTTGTGATGGAGTCAGAGAAAGTCTCCGGTTGATGAGGTAGTCGGTCTCCAGCTGAGTCAGCCCCAGGACATCCACTGCCAGTAGCAGGAGAAAAGCCCATTAGACTCTAAATTCTGATATGGCTTTGTCAATAGCTGCCTAGCCCATGATCCACTTGCAAACCAGAGGAGTGCTCAGTATATGTATTCATGCCTTCCAAATGTACAGTATATAAAACTGATAATGATAATTTTACAAATTGCACATAGGCCTTTCCCTTATGCTCCAGCTATTTGTATTAAGAAGCTCATGTCAAGCCATTATTCAAATGATAATGTTCTATGTATTTTATTGGTGTCAAATTTTCTCTGCACAGCCATATAACTATTGTCTGATAACATTCTACAGGGAATTAACTACTAGAAAATCCATGGTTGGTAAGAAATAACACTCCTCAGTTGTTTTATATGTCTACACTTTATATTTCAAGGTGATTAAACTCAGATAGAATTCTAATAATTAAGTGCATTGCTCCCACAGTCACCTGAGGATGTGACTTTTGTTAACTCACACTGCAGTTCACAATCCACTCCTCCTGACATTCAAGCCAAGCTGAAAAGACAGATCTCAGCCCTCAAACCCCAGAGGAAGACTTAATTAGTTTGGCTTCTATGTCTTCAATAATAGAGGGAAAAATTACACAAACTGTACAGAAATGTCAGGTTTGGCTGCAGCAATCCAGGCTCCTGTCAAAGGAAGACCTTATTAAGGTGATGCTAAGCCTAAACTAAATGGTGCCACCCAGCTGCCCTCCTGGACCATGTTTTAAGTGTGACAAAGAAGGACAGTGGGCACAAGCTTGCCCCAACTTCCAGCTACCACCAGGACCTGGTCCCGTCTACAAGCTTGAGAGTCACTGAAAATGTGACTCCTGTCCACTAGAAAATGGGTAAGTCATCAACCATACGCTCACAGGAGAACGCACTACAGCTAGATCTACTAATATTTGACATGCTCTATCTTGCGGCTAAAGACAAAAAACAGAGCTTGGGGTCCACACATGCCAGTGAGGTCTTTGTCAGAGGCCAAGTCTCACTGGACATCTCAGGTAAGACTCTCTTTTAATGTTCACACAAGGATAAGGTATAATGTTCCTCCTGAGTTTTCAGGTCACTGTATTAGATCCATATTCTCTACAATGGGTTCAATAAAAAAAAGTTCAATATCCAATATATTCAATAAAATCAATAAATTCAATATTCAATATATTGAATAAAATCAACTATATTTTGTTAGCTACATAACACTTAATGCTCATAAATTAGGTTTGCCTGTCTGATATACATTCTTATATATTAAATTATTATGCAATTACTCATAGTAAATTACATGTTAATATTTCAATTCATTTGCACTCTAGAAAATTATTTGTGTATAAATACTGGGTTATCTTTATGAGGTAAAATAAATCAATAAACTTAAATGTCAGTATTTTGCTGAAATTATGAATTATCTCTTACAATATCTTCTATGTGTCAACTGAGTCTGCAAGTGGTAAAAGTCAATAATGCCAATCAATAAACATCATCTGAAACATTAAAACAATAAACACAATTAGCTAGACCCCAAATGGATATATTCTTGCTAACAATAATGACTATATTTCCATTAAAATGTATACCTCTGAGTGTACTTCAGGTATCTGATTATTCATTCATCATCTACTTTGAATGAAAATATTCTGTACCAACATTAATACTCTAGACATATATTTATATTTTCAGGGCTATATTAATCATAGAATAGGTCATTACATTGCTTGAATAAAGGAGTATACCTATTTGCTTAGAATTTTTTGGTTTGTATTTAGAATATGTTGTATCCTATCATTATATTTTTAAATTATATCAATTTTGTCATATTTTCTAGCAATTTCCACATGGTTGATGTTAGATCTGTTGTTTACTTGTTTTAGCCTATACAGTTTCTTTCCTTCATTTCTTTTACTTTGGAAGAAACACAAAATTCGAGTTTGGTTCATGGAAGATTAATTTTTGCATCTGTAAAACTATGCAAACCCTAGGATCCAGAGGCCTTTAAACATTCTCAGTCAGACTGAACAATGACGGAAATAAACATTGAAAAAGAAATCCTATGGAAAACTCTGAAAGAAATGTTTGGGAAACTTCTGTTCAAATGAAAGCTCAAGAGGCCAGGGAGATGGCTCAGTGGAATAAGCTCTTCTCTGGCAGCACAAGGGTCTGAATTCAATCCCGTTTCTGGGGGAAAAAAAGAAAAAGGAAAGAAAGAAAGCTTAACAGCGGGCCAGAAAGCTCAGCATACTAAAGCGCTTGCTGAGGCAGACGCAGGATCCCAGGCCGGGCCCCTGGGGCTCACTGAGGCTGTGATTGAGACTGGGCATGGTGGTGCCGCCTGTAATCCCAGCACTTGAGAGGCTGAAAACAACAGCAGAATCACTAGGAGTCCGACCTGTGTAGTGACACCCTGGAGACCCTATACTAAATACAAAAAAAAAAAAAAAAAAAACCCTCAAATGTAGCTGGTCTGTCCACACTTTTGTTAGCACAGCCCAGACGCAGAATTGAAGCTCTTCTGTTGTCCACTGGCCCCATGCCTATGGCTGTGCTCCTGCAACGGAGAGCTGGGTGAAGGTTACATTAAAGCAAATTAGGAGAAAGAAAAATTTCAGGACAACCTTCAGTCTCCAGGGCTTTACTTCTCTCTTCCACCTCTGTATTTTTTCATTTCTTCCCTCTCTCCCAATGGGAATTGCACATTCTATTTCCCCTTCGTGGTTGCCATTTCTCCGAAATTAGTTTTGCACAAAAAGCTTTACATTAGTAACCATAGTGAGAGAAATTGCTTAATTCTACCTCATAACAATATATCTGGATGTGTTTTAGACTTTAACAACTAAAACAGTCCACACAGACTTCGTTTGCTAAACTAGCACAACTCCACTATTCTACTGTATTATGTCTTTACTGTTAAAGGAGACTATTATCCAAGAAAATAAAATTTGAAAGGACATCATTGTCATTTATAGAAATTTCAGAAACACCCATTTGAATGAATAAGAAAATATTTATCCCTTCAATGGAGACCATTAAGTTATTTATATTTGATTGATTTCTCAATACTGATCACAATGCTTGCCTCAAAATTGTCACTCATTACTACTTCGAATATTGTCATATGCTTACTACTCAATCTCAATAAATCCCTTAGTATTAAAAAAGTAGCTTAAGTCAGAACAGACTTCAAAATATCTAAACATTCTTAGCTTCACCCTCTCTCGTTTGACTTCACAGACTGTCAAGATTTTCTCAAGGATGTGCTCTTTCAGAGTAAACTTCATTTGTCTCAGCAATGTACTCTAAGAAAGGAGAGAGCCAATGTCTAATAATCTTGCAAGCACCTGAAACTCCAGGTGGTACTTCTTTGTCATCATCACTCAAGATCATTAACTCAGAAACAATGGACTTGTTTAGGGCCCTCTAGATTCTCCATCAAGATGGCTTCAGAAGCACAGATCGCTGAAGCTGCGCAGGTCTTCACATTCTAAGGGGTAATCAACGAGCTATAATCTTCTGCTATTATTATCTCAAATTTCTTAACAATATTTGAAAAGTGGAAATTGGGTTTTTATTTTGCAGTGGACTCAAGTCCTGCATTTGAGGGATATGTATGATGCATATGATATATTCAATATATCATATGTATCATACATATTTTATATATGTCATGAATAAAACAAATGAAAACATATCTCCTGCTATGAATCACTTTCAAGACTTTTTGATTATTTACTTGTAATCTTGAAAACTTATTTCTACTGACTATTTGGCTTATCACCAACAAATCTGCTATTTGTTCCTGTCTAGATTTGTCACTATTTTAATTGTGCATCTGTAACAGGGCTGTTTGTGTGAAAGACAGCCAATTTTCCTTTTAGACCTAACTAGCTTTTTTTAATACCAGCTGCATGTAATAGCATCAGTTGTTTTCCATTACAACTGGATTCAAGAGTTAGGTGACCTTTAAATTGTAAGAACTACAGTGAGCCAAAAAGAAATGTAAACTACTTATCTTGTTTTTAGTTCAAGAAAGAAAACAAAACCCAACTTTTTGTTGAAACTGTCTTTTTAACTTAACTTTCATAAAATATACCTTATAAGACTGTGTGTTACAAATCTTTTTTGTCATTATTATATTGTGAAGAAAATATAGTAATACAATTCAATCACTTACAAATGTAAGGATTCTCCTTTCTTGTAGCATGACATATATTACATAATATATTCATAAATCATCCTAAATTTTGGATGCATTCCCCCAGTTTCATATAATATTCCAAATTGAAGCACTAATCACAGGATAATCATATTAGAACAAAATAATGGCTGTGTAGCATTAATTCCTAAGACAATAAATTTGTTGCATGTTTAGATAGCGATTTTCTCCTTGTAAAAATTGAACTCATTGAAGGTGATTGTTATACCTGAGCATGCAATGTATACATTTTCCAAAAATTATAAGAAAGCTCATGAATCATGGAGCAATAAGTGCTTTCTTTCACCATGAAAATTAGTAAATAACAACACCAAAGAGATTTGTAAGAGTGCTGAGAGCAGTTTACCTGGAGCATCTTGTGTAGGATAGGATAAGGTAAACTGCAGTCACTGTGCACTTTTTATCACACACTTTCCTTAGGTATCAATGAGTACTCTGATTCAAATAAAATTAAGGTGCATTAATACATAGTGCTGTTAATTTGTGCATTTTCTTGAAAAGTGGAAGAAAACATAGAGCGGTTCTCTTCTTACTGTTCTGATAATTCTGAAAATAACTGGCAACTAGTCTTTCATTTATAGATTAGTAATATTTAAGAGATCATTTAATATTAGTTGCATACAATTCTTTTTTAATTCTAACAAAATTTATGCTCCATAAAAAGTTATTAAGAGAATATTTTAATATATATATATGTATATATATATAATTATGTCAACTCTTTCTCAAACATAACCATTGATGGTTTTTAAATGTTGCTTGTTTAGATTCAAAAAACACCAAATTATGCCTATCATCACTTGTTTGATCTTTAGTGATGTTTATTTCTACATCTTTGAAGACTTATTTTGCAGGAAAAATAATGTGTTGGTAAAGTAGCTGGAAAGAATGATGAAAAGCACAAACAACTTCTCATTACCTCAAAAATGCTATCAATAATCATGAAAGGATGACAATGTGAATCAGAAAGGAGACGCCTTCACAGGGAACATACTAGAGCCTACATATTGCTGTCTTGATGAAAGAAAAAGCTACAGTAAGAAACCAATATTACTTAACATAATAAATATGAAATTTTGATGTTCTTGTAGAAGGATCAATGTAAAAGACTACATGTTTAAATAACATTACTACAAAGCATATTACATTTAGTCTCTGCTTATATGTATTTAGTATGCATATGTAATTTATATGTTATATATAATTAAGTTCATCTTGTAGTTTTTTAGAAAAATACACTATTCTACCAGTTTACATTCTTAACTTTTATAGTTTTATTTTATTTATAAATTAATAGAAAAATAATGCTGAGAATAATGAAATAGAAAACTAAAGTCAATTTGTGAAGCATAGTAATTAATAACCGTGAAAATTTGTAATGGCATGATAACTGAATATAGTTACATGAGGTCATAAGCTTCAATATGTAGCTATTTACAAATTTAAAGGTAATATTACCTGAGAAAGCATTACATCTCAATTTTGTCTTAATCTGTTTTTGTTTCTTAACACGTCTTATATGAATCATCTCAAAAGGAGTAAGATGAAAAGCAGAGAAAATGTTAATAGTAAGAAGAGGTTCTGCGTGCACTAGGGTATACATATGTAGGTGGTGGTAAATGAAACCAGGGAAAATCCCAAGTCTGATAAATACTGCATAAAGTGGTATATCCATCACAGATCTTCTGATTAAAGAAACATTTTGCAGTAGTTGCTTTTATTATTTTCTCATTTTTCCTTTCAACAATATGGAGATGACACTATTTTAATCTGACATAGTGTTAATTACATCCTCTTTTTTTCACTTTTGCACATATTCAGACCACACACACTCACACACATGCACACACATATACAAATTATGCATTTCTTACCATTATTCTCTTTATATACCCATACAGAGAAGCACACTCTCATTTTTATTTTTTTTTTCAGTATCAGGGATTGAACTCAGGATCCCGTGCTTGCCAGGCAAGCATTTATTCCACTGAGTTATCTCCCCAGACCCTACTCTGTGGTTTTGCTAAGGTAACATTCTTCAGACACACTTAGCAAGCTGCCAACAATGCCTTACTTGAAATGTACATTTCCCTTGGTCATGTCACCTTGGGTATATTTGTGACCTGAATTTCTCTGATTCTTGATGGCCTGTTCACTCAGCACCCCTGACCCCCAGCTTGAATAATGAAAGACCACATGAGAGGAAAGACTTAGCTTAGAAAAATTAGGGTTTATTACAGAATAGGAAATACTAAGAGATAAAGACAACCAATAGCTAAAGCTGCTTGGTAAAGATGTCATGAGAAGATTCTCAAACATATGCACAGAGAAGCTGTCCTGCATATGGACTTCTCCAATGGACTCAAGCAAGTTCTTGATAGGATAATCTGAATTTGACGCAAGCTTGGGAAGTACAAAAGAGATATTCTTGCCATTTAAAAGCCTGCTATTGTGCATCCTCATGATAGCCCACTCTATACCCAGGGCATATTTGTATTTTTATTTTTCCTCCATCTTAGTCAGCCCAAACTTGCACTCTATGCACTACTAATTCCCTATCCTTCTGCCTTTTGTTTTTTCCCTAGCCTTACAAAAATGTGAAGCTTTAGCACTGTTAATGCTTGTTTCCTTCAGTTATTTGTTCAGGACAGAAAAGACCTAGAAATCACATCTAAACTGAGACTATAGCACCCCAGAGTCTGGTAACAGGATAGACAAAAGAGCCTTGCTTGCTCACAAGAGCAGCAAAACCCACCAGGCCTCTTTGTCTCCTCTCTTTATTTTCGTGTGTTTGCTGTTCTTCGGAAATTCCTGCCTTCTTTTTTGCAGAGGTACAGAGTAAGAGGAAAACTTTCTTTGTTCAGGTGTCTTTTCTCCACTAGCCTTTGGGTCAGACATGTCTTCCTCTTCACTTGCAAAGAGGAAGGCAGCATTGTTTCCATGGTGAGAAGCTCTGCTGGACTACACAGATCACCTGCTCACCACCCTATGTGTGCACCACACTTTTACTCCATAAGAATAAATCACTGTCACAGACAGAGCCACCACAGAGAAGCCATCAGTTCAAATGACTGTGCTTCCATTTTGCTTAGGTCACAGAGGAAGGACACGTCAGCCAGTAACGAGTGTTTCCCAGGTTAGAGAAGACAAAGAGAGCACATCATTCCATCATTTCCTGACCCACCCCTCAAAAGCCCACCAACAAACACTTGCATAAAAAGCCTCTTGCACGGAAGAGAAACCTTAGCTGCTCAGCTTCCACAAAGAGAATAATCTCAGGTTTAGCATAAACCTGCTTGGACAACTGAGGTTGCCTTCCCCTCCTTTTTCATTCAGTCCATTCATACATTTAACTATAATATCTTATTAATATTTACCATCCAACAGAAATCAACATTTCAAATATCCAAGAAAAGGGGTGAATTTTTAAGAAATCCTGTAGACACCATATAGTAATTATCCAATAAAATTTTGCATTTTGTTGACATTTGTCTTGGAACTCTGTGGATGAATGATAGTGTCTTGAGGCTGGGTCTGAGATGTTCCTCAAACTGAGAGTGTTTTGGTGAGTTGGGCCTCACATGCAGGTCCTAGGCTGGTACATGCAGCTCCCAGGATCTTAAACTCAGGAACAGCTATGAATTAAAGAAGCAGAGTTTAAAATAAAGGAAGATAGTCTGTTTAGTAAAGGATGAAAACAACAAAGATGGACACCTACTCTGGAACCACAGCAGACATCAGGAGCGAAAACACTAGATTTTGCCTTCGGATACTTTTTATGTAGGACTAATGATTTCTCCCACCTCCCATGTGGATTCCTAAATGTTGCAGCCATCTGGCCAGCTTTCGTCCTCATCTTATGCACATCTTTCTACATTCTCTCTGGCCATTTGATTCCTTCCTTTCCTTTTGTAATGGATAAATGGAGGAGAGACTTATAGAAGGGCAGTTTAAAGTTAGAAACTAAGAATAGGGGACATGCCTGTACCTACCTGATACTGATGTTAAGTAAGAGTTTCTATATGTTAAGTAAGAGTCCTTATGTGGCTGTTCCTTATGTCCTTTGCATAGCAGAGGTGGTGAGAAGGCTGGTTTCCCAGGACTTTCAGGTTGCTGGCCTCATCCTGATAAATACTTAAGAGAACTGTGTTCTCTGGCACCTCTGCCTCTGCTCTCTGTCTCCTTTGTCTTTCTAATTGCTCTATCTGTAGCCTCTGCTTGTAGAGGTAGAATGTAGTTTAATAAGATTCCCCATTGATTTTTAATAAAACTTATCTTTTTCCTGCCTAGAAGCCACTTTTACCAAGAGAAGCAACTTAAGGCTCCCCAGTTGCAAGATGCTTGGAAGTTAGCTGACTTCCATTATGGGAAAAAGAATTTTCAGAACACTTTGTTGTAGGCAGCTGAATTAGCTAAAAATATTATAGACAGACAGGGCCAGTCTCTAGAAGGAGATAACACAGAAGACAAAGACAACTATTGGAGAGAAGGATGTTCCTGCCATGAACAAGACCTAAAGGCCAGACAAATGCTAAAAGAGTAGCACGTAGGATTGACATTCTAAATAGGTAGCAATCACCTAAAAAGACCCAAGTGAGTCACTAGCCCAACCCCCAATGGGAAGAGACCCTGTCCCGTATTCATACCCGCTCACTATGTGACTCGCTTCCCCATTTGGTCCTGGGCCTAATCAATTTCACCTAAGCAATGGTGCTTGCCATCCCATTGGTTGACCATAGTTTTGTCCACCCCCACATCCACCTAAGCGAGACACCTTCTTCTCTACCTTAGCTTTACACTATAAAATTCCCTGGAAGAGACAGCTTCCCCAGGGGAACCCTCTCAGGTCCTCCTTCTGTCCCTGTCCGACAGAAGCTTTTCTTTCTAATAAAGTTTTAACCTCAACTTCCGTTTGTTTCTAAAATTCATTCTTTGGTTTTAGAGAACATGAACTCATCCAGGTCAGGTCAGGAGTTCCACTTCCCTGTATCAGCTTCAGTAAGAGGTATGGGAAAGGTGCATAGGTACTGATTAGGATGGAGTGTAGGCGTTTAGACAAATGAGATGCACTGCAGTTTGAAACATGGAATATTCGGAAGTAAAAATATATGAAATATAGTCATCTATAGCACAAGGGACTGAGTTAAATCACAGGTTCCGAAAAAAAAAAAAAAAAAAAAAAAAAAAAAAAAAAAAAAAAAAAAAAAAAAAAAAAAAAAAAAAAAAAAAAAAAAAAAAACAGGAAAAAGAAAAAGAAAGAACAAAGGATTGGATTTAGTTTTGTGGGTGGAGGAGAATAGCCCCCACAGTAAGGTAACGGCCTATTTTAAGGGACAGCCTAACCTACAGATGAAAAGGTAGCATATTTACAGGTGAAAAAGGACCTTCAAATAAAAAAGGAGTGCCCAAACACATTTGCAGGCGAAGGAAAATTATAAATACTTGTGTTTTGAAAGAAGAAATGAGAATTAAAGTTATCATTTTCACTGTCACTGTGCTGGATATTTTTAATATTTTTTCTGTTCTACCTCATTAGTAGCTTCAGTAGAACTGCTAGTTATGAGAATTTTCTTTATTCTTCACTGTTCAGTATGGTAGCTTATGGCCACATGTCAATCTTAACACTTGAAATACGGCTAGTTCCACTAGGAAACTGAATTTTTCATAATATTCAAGCTTTATCAATTTAAAAATGAATTACTCCATGAGATGAGCACCCATTCTATTGGAAAGGTGACATAGAGGAAAGAAATTACCTAATTTTAATATATCTGGCACCAGCTCATGGTCTCTAAAATTGATATATGAATGTTAGGAACAACAGACATTAAGAATGGGGTATGATTATTGAGGGAAAGAATGTTTCTGTATAAGAGAGAGGCAAAGGGTTCTGAATGGGTTTCCAAGGACCCTGCCTTTTTGATGGATTTTATAGAGAAAATCTACAATATAAGGTAGGTCTAAGGTAGAAAAACATGGGAATAACAAGGTAAGCATGAGATGGGACAAACTGTGATCAACCTATATGATTACAAGTATAATTGTTCATGTAAAACTGATTATATTAGGATCAGAAAGAGAAGCAAGTCATGGAGCAGGCAGGCAGGAATGAAGAACAGGGGCCTTTCCATTGGAGATTGAGTTAGGAACTCTTCTTGGGTTCCTTGAGTTGATAGATACCCATTTAGTATTTTGATTCCTGATGTTTCATTTTAGGAGCATGGGGATATATTCATTTTATCTTATGTTTTGAGGTCTGGCCCACAGCTGGCAGTGTCTGTCTCCTAAAAGTTTCAAGACATCTCATTTTCTACCCTGGCTCCTTTGAAGACCTAAGCCTATCTGAATACCTGTAATATTTATATCTAAAACTTAGCTGCTTATAAAAAGCAAGTAAATCCATGCTTTGGAAACTCTATGTAGAAAACCAAATAAGGGGTTTTTTTTTCTTTCTTTTTCACTATTATTATTGGCAGCTAAATTAGGTAGAAATATTTTCTTGTGATATGACAGGGCATTCAGGCAGGGTTGGGTGCTTTCAGGAGTCAGGGCAAGAGATGAGAACACATCAAAGACTGTGGCTGAAGAAACATAGGAAGAAGAATAAAATCACAATGACCAGATTTATCTACTTTCCTATGGGATAAATAAAGTTTGAGATTATTGGTACCGCACTTTTGTAAATTACCAAATAAATCATTATCTGATTAGGGGTAGGTCATCTTCTCCCTCTCACTAAGACTAGGAATAAAACTAAAGGCAAAACTATCACTACATATTATCAACCAAGCTAAGTACATTCATCCATATGACCTTGCTACTATCTGATCAGTATTAGTCACACAGGAGCACTTGTGATCTAGTTGGTTGATTATAATTTGACCAGTATCATACCCGCTCACATGACTTTGCTCTATACAACTTTCTGAGAGAAACGGGATCCTTGGCCATCATTTCAGGGCTTCTCCTGTCTCTCAGGAGCTAGTCCTATTCTCAATCACAATCGGCCGATATATTTTCTCCATTGTTCCTTAGAATTCACTCCTTGACTTTAGCGAACACTAGCTTAATGTCCCTGCTATCTACCAGGTTGGAAATTACATTTTTTCCCCAAACAGCTCTGAGAATAGCACACTAAAATATTCAGGAAAGATAGCATCTCTTATTATCTATGAGCACATAATTTAAATAGCAAAATTGATAATTTCATACAGGAATTGTTTTAATTATTCTAGTGATTTTTCACTGGTGCTAAAATACCATGAATAATAATTCTACTTTTCTTCTGATTTGAATGACACTATTAAGGATATAGCAACAATTCAGTAAAACAGTGTGAAGAAAAGACGATGCTCAAGCAAAATTTGTCTACAACTTTTCAATAGTTACTAAGTTAATCTGGAGTATTCTTTCTCTTGTAATGCTAATTATTTCCAATTCTTGAACCTAAATTTAGAGTCATCAAATAAATTCAACCTGTAAGCAAATAAAAACACAGCTGCTACATATACTAGATCTGTTGTCTATGCCAGGCATTATTTCTCATGATATATTTTATAAGCAGTATGCTTGATTTTCTAATTAATTTCTTTACATTGATTGTATATGAGAAGTCTGACTCTTGCTTGCTCCTAACAAATTGAAGCATACCTTGCCCCCACTTTGATAGATCCCACAGCTCATGGATATGTGTTTCACAACAAAACATCAACATTTTATAAGTGATGCAGGAGAGTTATGACACACAACCTGCTAGATATCAGTTGAGCTGAGTTTCTCTACCCTGAAATTGAAGAATGAATCTGAAGGACAAAGAAAGTTTACAGTAGGAAAGGTTTATCAGGAAATAGAAATGGAGTCTACAAATAGCTCTTGAGAGACAGCAATAGTCCCAAGTAAGTTGCTGCTGTGGTCATCTCTCTGAGAATGTTTTATAGAGCAAGATTATGAGGTAGATACAATGTGGGTCAAAGTTTAATCAATCAAAATGATTTCAAGTATAGCCACTTTGCTCATATTAATCCTAAAGGCAGTGGGACACATACCAAGGGCATGTGAGTGACTTCATTTACCTTGATGGAGAATCTATGCCTTATTTTTGTGTTTAGTCTTATTCTTTATTTTAGTCTTAACGGTGAAAGAGGATGGTCCACCCATCCACCCTAGCTGGTTAATGGTCTACTTCTATAGTAAATCTCAAAATGTTGGTATCAATTACAGTACACTCTCAAGCTTCCAGTCATCCCTAAGAATATCAATCTGGCCATTATGACTGTAATCTGGAGGTGTTGCCTTCTTCAGGTGTCTCCAGCTATAGTTTTGGTGTGGTCTAATCTTCAGCATGGACTCCCTTGAACACCTAGCTGGGTCTACCTGGTAATTTTTATCTAACTTAGCTATTTATAATATTGTATTTTTTCTAATTCTTGCTGATGGCTGAAATGCCCTTTGCATAATGAGATACAGGGTACCAGTAGCAAAATGTTATGTTTTATATCTAGATGCCCCCCAAAGTCTCATGAGTTATTGGGGAGGCTTTCAGAAATCTTAGATTTTTCATTCTTTAGACATATAGTTCAGACTGGCCTTGAACTCATGATACAGCCCAGATTGACCTTAAATTCACAACAATCCTGTTGCTGCATCAGTCTCATGCATGTTGAGATTACAGGCATCTGATACCATGCCTGGGTTGGGGAGGCTTGTGGATGGTAGCTGGATTATGGTGTGTGATGCTTAATTAATGTGTGTAGTCACTAAATTGATCTACCATAGTTCTTGGGTAGAAAATGTGACATCAATCATAAGGTTCTAACTAGACTTTCTTCAGAGATGTTAATGAATACCTTCCTACTTGAAGTTTCTCGCCTTCTCCCTACAAAAGGGGCACACCAGTCTTTGTTCCCTACTGAGGTCTTTGCACTTTCTGTCTGCCTGCGCAAGGCCCAATACGTTCCATGTAACGTTGCCTTTACAATATTGTCTCTGCTGTCTTCGCAACCTCATGCTATATGCTACATTTATAACCTGAATGGACTAGAAAGGGACAAGAAGGAGGCAGGGCTGCCGCTTACCACCCCCTACTTGCCACACTATAAACTGTTTTTCTCTTCCTCATCACTCTGCTTTGGAGCCAGCCAACGGCAGAATGAAGCCTCCATAAACTGCATTCCTCTTTAGGGTGTGGGTATCAGATGTTTTGTCTGAATAACTAATAAATAACTAAGGCACCATTAGAATGACAGCCTTTATTATATTGCCGAACAGGCATTGCGGCTCATCTGTTTTGCTTTTCCCAGTGTCATGCCCCCCCTCTCCTCACCCCAAGTAAGCCTGCCCCACTAAGTATTCTTGCAAACCCAACTCAGCATATTCTATACGGACTCTCCTTTGGAGGTACTCGCAGAACTTCCACTAGGAACCCTAATTCAAGGTGGCGGTGATTTCTTTTAAATACAAAATCACCATTTTACCCAACACTATTCTCTGTATGGTTGATATTTCTGATAGATATCTCTGCTCAAAATATGTAATGATTCCACCTTATCAGGCCCTGAAATATACATTCATAATCTGTGTCTGGCCTCACTAACACCAAAATTCAATGGCAACCTACGATCTTGTGTAAACTCAAACATGGTAGAGTAGTGGATTGGCCTAGACTAACCTAGCATTGCACCCTATGGAGTAAGTATTTAAGTGAATACTAAATATCACAGAAGGTTCATTGTTTATATCAATGTTTATTACATATATATATATATATTAGAATTATATATATATAAATCTAATATATATGTATACATATATATGTAAATCTAATACATATACATTAGATTAAATTGATTTTGGGATAACTATGTGAAAGAAATCCAAACATCTCTGTTTATTTTTCTATTAATAAAATATGCCCTAGACACCTCAATTATAATATTGGTTAACTTTATATTCTATATTTTAATGTATAGTGAATAATTCTGACTTGAGTAAAATAATATATATGCAGCAAAGTGCTTATTATTTTAGAAAAACACAGAAATAATAAAAATATAATCGCAACAGACTTTTCAGTAAGGAATCTGAAAGCATTATCAAGCCAACTAAACTCACAAGGAGGAAGGAAAAATGAGGTGACTCTTTCATACCTTTGATATATGGTGGTAATGGTGGTAATGCTATGCTGAATAGAACAAATTCACTAAATGCATTATTTGGACTCCTAGTGTGCTCATTACATCACCAATTATTCTGCAACTGAATTAATTCTTCTATAATGAGGACAGTAAATATACTTGTTTAGGAATCATATCAGATAGCTCTCATTAAACATAAGAATAAAGATCACGGGTAGTAAACCAAATTATTTTAGGTAACTGGGCAATATCCTAAGCACTGGTGTTCTAACTTTACATGAATGTTTCCTTGTAAAAGACTCAATCAGTCAAATAACTTTATATCTTTATAGTGTTTCACATAGAGGATTTGTCATAAAATATGAAAACCAACTGCTCTTCCACTGATTCCCATGCACTGTAATTTCTCCTCTTTTTTCTCAATCATGGGGTGTGCCATGCTAAATTTATGGCTTGGTTAGAAGTTGTCTTATTGGTTAGAAGTTGTCTTACCTTAACTTCATTAGTGTAGAGAAACTTTAAAAGTAGTAATAAAAAAGAATAGTGTTAGACTGCAAAATAAGTATAAATCAGAGACTGAATTTATTTTAAAGATTACATAACTCTGCATATAAGACAATAATAATTGTGTGATAAATCTCTATCTTTAACTTTTCTAAAGAAAAAGCAACACTGTAGCACTCTAATTTTTTTAGCATTTGGTGCAAATATGAATGTATTTTAATGTTAATGGAAACCCTCAGGTCAGGCTCTTGCTTTTACTTTTTTGAATAGTTTTAAATCATCTGTTGCAGCAATTACTTCTGTAAGTAAATTTTATTGTTGCACAGAATTGTTCATAACTGAAGGTCAAATTTTTGTTTTTGAATATAAGTAAGGTCTACTAAAAATGCTAACAACACTAAGTATTTTGGAAGTGTTCTTTCAAAATGCGGTATCAATATAAATCAAGGCTAATTTTTCATGCTTAGGTTTCCTAGAATCAAACAGATACACAAATCAACACAACGGTAGTGAAGAAAATATACACAATCTGTGTAATAAGTATTTATCTTTAAAAATAACAGTTTGAAAATAAAAATTCACAAACAATGAGGGCCAGCGAGATAGCTCAGCAGAATAAGTGCTTGCTTAAGGCAGTGCAGGAGCCAAGATTTAATCTCTGGCACCACATCCAGCACTGGCCCCACCTGGGGCATGCTGAGACTGAGATTGAGACGAGTCATGGTGGTGCACTCCTGTAATCCCAGTGCTGGGGATGTGGAAAACAACAGGGGCACTACCAGCGAGACCCTGCACAAAAATACAACAAAACAAAACAATTAAACAATGAAATAATAGTAAAATCATTTTCCAATTATATTAAAAATATTTTTCTCACCTGATTATATAGCCAATGGGTATGAAAAAAATTAACCTCTTTCATTCAAACACAGAATAAGTTTTTATTTTTTCTTTGAATTTGGGGGCTAAGAGTGTACATCCACACAATTCCTGTTTTAAATATTTGATATTTGGAATAGAAAAGTGTAACCTTTCAAAAAAAGTCTCAGAGAAATATGAAAAACTAAAAAAGATGTTTTCTCTATGTTATTTAAGAATCATGTATTACAGAGTTTATTAAATTTGTCTGTCTTTCAAATTTTCGTGTTGACCTTTTACATTTATTTCCCTCTGGTCGTTGGTCTGTGTAAACTTCTGCTTAGTGACATAACCTATTGCAAGATTTTATTTCCATTTAATTGTTGGTGATGATTCCAGCATCTTAGATTGCATCCTGAGTAAGTTAACTATACTTATTATTTTGTAAACATAATGTTTATTGAAAAAAATTCACATATTTTCTGACCTAAAACAATGGCCATGTTGCAATTATTAACAATAATTGAAATAACAATAATGAAAACTATAGTGTTTGATGGTTATTTTATTGTAAGTTTCTTCTAATTTAAGTTTATATTATCAATAACATATCTATGTTCACTATGAGAAATAATCACTATATTTTATATTCAGTGAAAATCTTTTTTAGTTTTTCTATATCAGTGGAGCAAATCTGGGAGCGTATTTTTTTTTCCTCTTAAAAGTTCACCCAGGGTCAGGGAGATAGCTCAGTAGAATAAGCCATGCCTGCCACGTGCAAGTACCTGAGTTTAATTCCTGGTACCTCAAAAAACAAAACAAAACAAAAAGTTCAGCCAGTGCATCAACTTATGCAAAGCAAAATAATACTTGAAATTTTCTAATAGTTCTTGAAGACTGCTAATTTGCTAATGGTATTCAGGTATTATGCACTATTACTCTAAAATCCTTGTCCACTGATCTCTTCTCCCGAACTTGAGCTGGCAACAATGACTAATCTGCCTGTTTGTCCAACAGTTTCACTAGTACTGGGCTTTGCAGTGCATGCCCCAGCTGTTACCTCCTCCAGGATTGCTCTCCCTGAGATACGCAGGATTAACACCCTTATCTCTCCTGAAGCTTTGATCCATTGTCACATTGTATTTGCAGTCAACTTTAGCCAGTATTGATAGTTTTAATACCATTCCTCATCCTCATTCTGGTTTTATTTTCATGAAGAGCTTCTCACCTTCCAACAAGAAAGATAAATAAATTAGTTCCACTTATTTTTTCCTTCACACACCCACAAAAAAGAAACTGCATAGGGCAGGATTATAGTTTTTTTTTTCCCTTTTGCTCACTGCTATATCTCCAGTGTGTAGAAACCAGGTAGCATGTTAGGGAAACTAATGTTAATTAGTTTTTACCAAATAAATGAATTTACTATAGAGTATCTCATGTCCACTTGATATAACTAATACATATTATCTATTGTGTATTACCAACTCTATTACTTGCTGTAAACAAACAGAAAACAGACACTGAGCAACTCTCAAGCAAATCATATCATGTAAGGTGCAGTGGACAGCACTCGTGCAGGTAGGTTGTGTGACATTTATATAAGCAAGGGAATCTTCCAGCAGATCCATCACTACACTTCGGGTTGCCATTATTAACAATGGTTGCAGGGAGCTACTTTAACAGCAGGCTGTTAAACTTGATCCTTGTTTTTAATTCATTGTACTTTCCAAGTGAAAACAAATTTTCTTTTTAAAAAAAGTGTATATTAGGGCCATCAACATAGCTCAACGGATTAAGAGCCTGCTTAGGCAAATGTTGATTCCCCTGTACCACATTCTGTGCCAGTACTACTCCTGGGTGTGCTGAGCCAGCCACTGAGAATGGGCATGGTGGTGCATGCCAGCAAACCCAGCATTGCAGAGGATGAAACAGGAGGATCACTAGGATTCCAAGCAGCATAGTGAGACCCTGTACCAAATACAGAAAAGCAAAAACAAAAATTAACCACTTATTGAAAAGGAACTGGGAGAACAGTTTATTTGTCCCAAAGAAAAGTAGGACATATTTTGAAAAAACATGTAGTTTTGTATTTATGAAGAGATAAACACAGTGATAATACAAGGAAACAAAATAAAACAGGTTAAATGTAACCCTGGATGGAATTTTAACAAAATATAAGGAATAATTTTTATAGAATTTGAAAAAATGAATGTATTTCATAAAATAAGGTGATATTTTCACACTTAACTATCTATATACAATATTATCGTATAAAGAGATAATATCAAAATGAAAAATGTGAAACTTCCAAAAAAATTTGTGTTAATAGCTTTGCATGTGATAATCATGAGCTTTCCTTACAAATCAAGATTAAAAACCATTGACTTTAAATACAACTACTTAATTAAATTAAAATTTTATCTGAATCCTCTCACTGCTAAGAAATTACACATATATAATATGATGGATGTGCTAATTTGACTGTCAAATTTCATACATAGATCAAAACAACACCCTGGGGCTGGGATATAGCTCAGCAGGCTTAAGTACCTGCCTAGCAAGCACAGGGTCCCATATAATATGTTCAATTATTAGATATTGATTAAAATGTATTTTTCATTTTTACTGTTCTTCTCAGAGCATGTTTGTGGTAAATACCTCTTTTTCTTTTGTGTAGGGACTCACTACGCAGCTTGGACTTGTAATAATCCTCCTATTTTCAGCCTCCCTAGTGTCACCATGTGCAGACTCCACCACCAGCTCAGCGCACCCCAGGGACAGAGCTGGCATGGCATGCAGTGCCAGAGATTGAACTCTGGCCCCTGTGCTTACTTAAGCAAGTGCTCCGCCCCTGAGCTATTTCACCGGCCCTCTTTTTCCTTGTGAGGAACAAGAGCATATATGCAATATACTTTAACTCCTTTTCCCAATACGCTTTCTGTTTCCTTCCTTCCTCCTCTATACATCTGGATTCCCTTTTTTAGTTCATATTTGCTGCACACTATATTCATGTTCTTCATGCAGAGTTGATACATGTACATAACAGGTTTTCATTCCTGTTTTTCATCCTTCTTTCCTTCCCCATCTTCCCCCTCACTACATTTAAGATATATTTTTAGAAAGATGATTTATTCATGAAAGCATAAGCCAAATAAATTTCAAATATGATGCAACCTTCAAAATTGGAGAATATTCATGATTCACACAAATGGAAAAAATTAATAGTATGCCATGACGACATTTATAAGCAATCATTAAAATCTGAGCATGATCAGATTTATTTCAGTTGGTGTTTGAAGCCATAACCTATAAAAATATGAAAATAATTGTCTTGTGTATACATGATTGCTTATTCATATCAATTCCAATTCTAGGTAAAGCTATATCTATCTATATATCTATTTTATCTGCATATTTATATCTATATCTATCTATACCATCTATATATCCATTTCTATCTATAGAGAAAGATGGAATTGAGATGTGGAGAGTGCTCAGGGCATTAAACCCAATAAATACGTGGACAGTGGTACAACTCACCTGGGTAAATTGAACATTTTCCCAGGTAAAACAGTAGTGCAGTCTGGACTTGAACTCATAGTCATCCTCCTGCCTCAGGCTCCTGAGTGCTAGGATTACAAGCCTGTGCTACCATGACCAGCTTCATAATTAAATAATACTTAACTTTCAGCACAATATAATTTCCCAAGTTATTAATATAAAATTCATTGCAAAAATCATTAAGCCATTATTGAAATTAAAATAATTGATTTTTCGTTGTTTAAAAGCTTTTTGTTCATACTATCAACACATTATTAGCTCTCATGCTCTGTTGTCTAGATCAGTTTCTGGTCTATTTCTCTATGTACAACACTGGGTAAAAATAGGTATATTGGACAAACTATAAATTGGCTGCAGACACTTTTGCCTTAGTGCATCTCTTTAATATGAAGGAAATATATTATGCTTAAATAAAATTAATATTAACACTACCTAGTAAAATTTTTGATCCATATAAGCTACGATTTTGTTTGGAAATATCTCTTATGAAAAAGAAAGAAGTCATAATGTGAGCAAGACGATTATTTGCCATGACTTAACACAGTTGAGATTATATACTTTGAACATGAGGTGTGAAATTTAGTGTATATATTTACATAACTTAAATAATGAATGAATTGAAGAAGTTCAGTGCATATCTGAGTTTGATCTTAAGTGTTTCACAGACTTGAAGGGAGTATATAAAGTTAAATACATAATGATACTGTGGATAAGGAATTGTGTGAATTACAATAAAAGCATATGCACACATCCCTGAAAATTTTTAAGTATTTCTGGGTTCAGTAATAAGATTACAACTGATACCTATGTTTTAAAGGTGAGTAATTTTCTCACTAAAATTATCCTTTTAAAATTGATAGTGACTGGGAAGAGATATCTCAGCAACATAAGTGCCTGCCTGGCAAGGACAAGGTCTTGAGTTCAATTTTGAGTACAGAAAAAATGTTGATTTTGATATTGAAAAGAATTGTAGTCTGCTGCTTTAAATGTTCCCCAGAGTTTACTATCACGAATTATTCCTGCAATTTTTATTCTTAATTTATTTTTTTCAGTACCAGGGGTTGAACTCAGGACCCTGAGCTTGCCAGGCAAATACTTATTCTACTGAGCTATACCCCTGGCCCATCCATGTGATTTTTAAAGTAAACACTTTTAAATACATAAACATAACATCTTAAAAATTTAAAATGGAAAAATAACTAAGAACACTATTTCTATCGTATTTTTAGTATTTTGTATAGATTTTGTATTACTTGACCCCTATATGTGAAGGTATATAAACATAGTTGGAGTTATACACATTGCTATACACATCAAATTTTTGTATTTAAATTATTCATGATTAATTTTTTTCTTAAATACGTAAAACACACTTATGACCATGAAATTCCTGACTGTGGCCATTATCAATTTGCCCAACTATTTGTTATTTTCATTTATGAAGTATAAAATTTCTTGAAACTATATATATATATATTACATAAAACACTATATATGTAGCTTGTTTCATTGCTTTTTATTGAAAGTTTTCTTGTATAATATAAATGCAGTAAAATGATTTACACATATAGTGCTTCTCATTTTCAATACTAGAGAAATACAATCACATTTTATTTTGAAAATTCATTTTCAATCTTTAGAACCTTAATATTAAGCTAATTGTTTTGAAAAAACTAGAAATATGTTGTTTATTAATATAGATATCTACATTATAAAATAAGTTAAACATTTCAAGAAAAAATTTAGCTTGTTCATTCTCTAAGATTAACATGTCATTATTCTTTCCTAATAATCAGAGAGTAGAGTTAGACTTTTTAATAAAAATTCATAATAGGCTGGGGAGATGGCTCAGTAGAATAAGCGCTGCCCTGGCAAGTACAAGGGTCTGAGTTCCATCCCCCAGTTCCACCAAAAAAAATAAAATAAAATTCATAATAGATTTTTCCCAAACTCCTCTAGTTAATATTAAAACTCACATATTTTAAGTGCAGGTGAGTGAAGGCAAACCAACTGTAAAGAATGACAAGGGAAAATTTATGTCTTCCAAACATTTAATATAAATCCATAGTAAAGAATACAATATGCTTTTTACCACCTGTATTACTCACTTTCCCGTTTCTGGGGCACAATACACTCTATCCATATTTTATTATTTGTTACGTTATTATTTTTATATCCGTACTTTAAAGAGGACAAGTTTAGTTCAGCTCCTGGGTCACAGGCTGCAGCCTGAGGTCAGCTGGCTCCAAGGCAGCAATACTGTGGCAGGCAGGAAGCAGAGCAGGTCAGAGAGGAAGGGAAGGCGTCCATGCACGAACAGACCTCAGACCTAGGGCGATTACTCACCCAGGCAATTTGGAGCGCTGCACTGACCCTCTGTGAGGATCTCGAAGCCAATCAGGATGACTCTCTATCCAAGCATCACAATCTTTCAATTCTGTTATATATCAGAAGACATATTGAGCTGAACCAAATATAGACCTTAAAGAAAGATACTGGGCTTCTCATGTTTTAAAGACTGTGAAATCTGACCTTATCTTTTCTGAAGATGAATGGTATAAATAAGAATCTTCCCCCAGGATCAGTCCTGAGAACACTATTTTCTCAATAGAGTGGCTTGAAAAAATATTTTCAATTATAGCTCAAAGAAAGGAGAAATTTTTCTTTCTCAAATTTTCGAAGCAGAGAAATAATTTTATGTGAAAAAGTGAAATCCGAAGCCTGGGAAATTTCATATATACTGTTGTTTTCAAGTGTACAAATTAAACTGAAATGAAGAAAAGAACAGCTGTAAGAAGGGAAAAAATATATTTGGGTATAGATGGGGAATAGTTTGGATAATTGTATTGTTGATTTCTGCTAGACTTTTGAAAGGAACTATCAATGTTTAATTTTTTTAGTCGTATTTTTCTTCTTTTGATTTCCTTATAACTTCTTCATTATTTTTTTGTTTTTTTTTTTTAAACAAATAGTACATGTTTATAATTAGTAATGTGAACAGCTAATTTGGAGATAGCGTCATATAATAAAGTATCGATTGTTGAATTCCTATTAATTTGTTTAGTGAAATCTTGTATCATTTCTAACTATGCGTTTGTCTTTCCATGTTGCATTCTTTAAAAGTAATAAAATAAATTAAATGTGCAAATTAATTTGAAATATATTTAAGTATATAGCAGCCTGTGGAACAAATGTGAAATATAGTACCTTCCAAACTGCTCACTTCTCAATAAAATAAAGATATAAAATAAAAATATTAGAACACAATCTGGGACACACCTGTTTATAAATAAATATATGCATATATAAATATTTAAACACACATAAAAGTTACATGTGTATGTATATTTTAATCATACCCACATATTTGACACATAAGCAGGCTTTGCATATCAGATAAACATGCCTTACAAAATCTTAAAGGATATGCACAACTCTCACATATGGTAGGAGAATTGACTACTGAGCACACAATTATTTTCATATTACCATGCTACTGGAACCAAACTAATATCATATAAGTAGCAGCATCTGCATGTAAATTGTAATGTGGCAGAAAATAATCTTAGAAAGAATTTTGCCATGTATAACTTATCATCTTTTCTTCCTCATAAAGAACACATTTTTAAAATTAGTTATTTCTGTCCTTTGTAAAAGTAATAAATGCAATCGCACTAATTGTTGATCTTGTACCACACACTGAGACAGGAGAAGTGATACCCAGTATGCCCTCCAAATGCCACTGAATTTCAGCGTTAAACTTGCAAAGACTATGGAACCGTCTCAGAATTATAGACACCCAAGTTTTTGCCTCATGAAAATAATATCAGAAAGAAAATTCATTTTTTAAAATTGTACCAAAGTGTTTGTCCTTCATCTTTGGAAATAGAAGTTTCGTTTTGCCTTACTTATTCTTTTCTGTTAAAAGAAGATTAAAGAGATCTCATATTTCATGCTTGGCTAAAATATTTTCATTGATTGATATAGAAAGGAGAAAATGCGTCAGAAAAAAAGTTTAACACATTTTTGTGCATGTGAGAAGTGCAAACAAAACTTTTAGAGCCCAAATTGGATATTACATTTTTTTACATTTATATATACTGATGCTATGGCATTAAAGCATTTTAAGATCAAATTAGATGTACTATTTGATTGATCATTTCCCTCACTATAACTGTGGTAATTATGGACTCGAAGATTTAATCTTAAGTACAATGTTAATTTTAAGGAAGATTTTATTTTATACTATTCTTAGGCCCTAATTTTATTTTAAAACACAGCAATTTATTTGTACAGACATTTAACATCATTAAATTAACAAGAAAAGCAACAAAAAAGCAAAAAGAAAATCCTACAGAAGATCATTGTTTATTAGAAATATTTATTAATGAAAATTTATTGTGACAAGCATAGTAATATCATAATTTGCAATTCTAATGCCAGAGTTCCACTTAGCTAGTAACATTTACTTAAGAAATAGAACTAGTGTGGTACACTCGGAAAAGTTTCAATTCAAAATTTTCATTCTGATCTGTGCAGAGAGACCTTGTAGACCCTGCACTAAATACATAAAAAAAAGATAGACAAACATTTTCATTCTGATCTTTATTTTTGTATTTTGTTTTACTGGTTTGGGGTTTGATTTGTTATTCTTTTTTAGGATATTGAAATGTATCATTAAGTTAACTTGGGTTAACTTGGGTTCACTTTTATTTTTCTTTAAGTAAAAACTCACAGCTATAAAATTTATTCCAAGAACTACTTATAGGTTCTGATACATAGTATCTGCAATATTATTTGATTCTGGAAAATTTTAAAATTCTACCCTGGTTTCTCAAGTTTTTCACTGATCATTTAGAGTGTGAGATTTTTTCTGATGGTTTCATTCCGTTATTATCTGGCAGAGGACAAAAAAATACATTTCAATTCTTTTCTATTTACCAAGACTTGCTTTATGGCCTAAAATGGAAATTTTCTGAGGTGCTGAAAAGTACCTGTACTATGTTGATGTTGGATAAAACTCTGAAAATATTGATTTTATTGAAATTGAAATAATCTATAATGTGGTTCACCGATGATTTTATAAATACTTAGTCTAAATGACCTACCATTTGTTGTAACAGAATGTTAAAGGACCACTATGATTCGATTGGGCTTATTTATTCTTTGGGTTAAGTGTGGTGCTTGTATATTTGTAGTTATTATCACCTCTTACTTCTTAATTCTACCCAGTAAACTGTGGCTTTCTTTGTGTCTTCTGAAGAGGTTTGATATGAAGTCTACTTCTTGGATGTGAGCCTAGCTTCTCCAGCTTGCTTTCTGGAAGCTTCCTCCAGCTTTTGTACTACTGTTTGGAGTCGCACTTTTTATGCTTTCAATTTAAGTCTGTATTTCTCTGCCAAGGAAATGACTTTCTCATAAAAATGGGTCTAGTATAAATGGGTTCTGTATTTTGATCCAATCTGTAATTTGTATGTATTTATTAAAGAATAAAATTCATTTACAATAGCATTATTATTGAAAAGTATGTACAAAGTTTTGCCATTGTGATGTTATTCTGAGTTCAATTCATTTCTGTTTTATATTCATTTATCTTCCTATGCCAAGCATTTGCTTCTTTTTGTCTTGTATGGCTTATTTTTTTAATTATTAGTCTATAGTTAGGATTCTGATGTGTATTTTCTGCATTGGTGGCTTGATAGTTATACATTTTCCTAGTTCATACTTATTTGTTGAAGGTCTTTCTTAGTATTTCCTTAAAAAAGATTCCCATAATACTGATAGCATGGGAATGGAAATGAATTTTTAAAAAGAAAATTTCTGTCTAAATTTGTATGATTTAAACTAACTTCTAAAAATACTTTATTTTATTTCATTTGATTGTTTAATTTTTTAGCACCAGTTATATATAATGCAAATTTACATTTGAATTAGCAGTGCAAATGATGAGTATATTACAAATCAGATGAGTTTTGTGTATTTCATTTAAATATGTTAGGACTTGAACACTTCTGCTTTCATTCACTCAGTGGGACAAGTGAATGATATTGACATGGTTAACTGATGGTTTGTGTTTGAATATTGCATATTTTCCAAACGAGGGAAGTGTAAATATTAGGTAGAACATTCAACTTCCAGAGGTGGGAATGGATTGACTCTGGCTGTTATTAACCCTTGTCTGGTAAATGTATTAAATCTATGTGAAGTCTTGATTTTTTGTTGTAAATTATTTCTCTTGGAGAGTATAGAAAAGTATTTGAAGGGTCTTCTCAAAAATCTTCATTTTATCTCTCCCATTGAAAATAATCTAGATAATTTTTACTTATGGATTTTATGGGTAGCAACTATTTTAGATTTGCTCTGAGTCTTTAACTGACAGAGCACTCTAGTCCTCATAAGTTGCCCCAAACCCTTCTATTTATGCATCCATTCTTTTATTTCTGATAGTATATTTTGTTGTATTAATTTTAATATATATATATATACATACATACATTAAAAGAGAGTAAACTAATAAAAATGATACAGAATTTCAAAAAACAAGATGAAATGAATTCAAAAAATAATTTGACAATTTGAAGACATTTCATGTTCTCTTCAAAGTAGATGTTCAGATTATCATATATAAGCATGTAATTGGTCAAAAATATTAAGCATTAACTGTTTCTTTCAATAAAACAGTGGAAACTTTAAAATAATAAAATTGATATTTTCTTAATTAATTACACTGTTAATGGGTCACTTAAGCTATTTAAGTTTAAAATTAGTGTAGGGTATATGTACAGTCAAAATATCCACTTTAAATAAGCTACAACACTAGGCTCTCTTTTGGTTGATATGACAACTCCACAAACAGAATTTACTTGCTAGTAGTTGTTAGGCATATTAATGCGGTTGCTGACATAACGTAATATATGGGAGTATGGTATTCACTAAACTCCACTTTACATAAAGGACTTCATTATCTTTAAATTTTGGAATTGGAGTCACACATCCATCAATATTGAGAGATAACATATTAGATCTGTAGGATTACTAGAAAACATGATTTTGGAAAGCTATTTTAAATATCCAGTGAATAATATTTGATCAATCTCCTGCTTGTTCTAACTTTTATTATGCGTTTCTGCATAACTTTACTTGGGGAAAAATCAAGGTTGTTTTTGTTGCTCTTCCAGCTAAAAAGTTAAGAGCTGATGTTCACAAGCTGGGCTGCGTGTGTGGGACACTTTTCTGAGTGTTCCACATAAGAGTCAAAGGAGGCCCAGAATTATGGCTTGTGGCCCGTTTTAATTATTTTTCCCTCTCTCTCCCTCATTCTAACAACTTAAATTATGATTTTTTTTCTTTAAATCAAATATAAATTTATAAAAGTTATGTCTACTTTTATATTTCCTTTCTTTTAAAAGTATTATGCTCATGAAACAGTTGTTTATGATACTATAAGTTTACTAATTTGAACTGTGGAGTAGTATTTCAACACTGAACATGGTACAAGATACTCATCTCATTATTTTTTATTTTTATTTCTTTTCAGAACCGGCGATTAAACTCAGGCCCTTGCGCCTGCCAGTGAAGCGCTTAGTCCACTGAGCCATCTCCCCACAAGCTAAAAGAAGACTTTTTTTTTTTCTCTTTTTTTTATTTTTTTTCTCTTTTTCTTTTTTTATCTCATTATTAATGCATAGCTGATGGTTTTCAACATCTCTCGTTTATGAATAATATTCCAATGAACATGTTATTTATGTTCTTTAAAATTATTTTTATAATAACAAATATTTAACAGTAGAATTACTTGAATTTGAACAAACAGGCTTGTCTTTGCTATGTTCTGTCAAACATTTATTTTGAATAGTTAAAAATATATATATTCTTATTACCTCTGCAAAATTCTCTCAAGACATGGCACCAATACTAAAACTTAAGATGTAACCTAGTATGTTTCCCTTTAGGAAAAATTGCAGTTGCCTTTTCAATGTTAAGTGAGTAGTTGGAGTTTGAAAGAAGGAGTTGTATGTGTTTGTGCATGTGTGTTTCAGACAGACAGAGAGAGAAAGAGATAGAGGCAGAGGGATAGAGATAGAAACAGAAGAACAGAGAATGAATGATCCAGATTTTGCAAATAAAATGCAACGTATAACAGAGAGAAACAGGATGGTTTTTTTTTTTTTTTTTTTTTTTTTTTTGTGAAACCAGGGATTGAAATCAGGCCCTTGCGCTTGCCAGGGAAGCACTTATTCCACTGAGCTATCTCCCCACCCCCTATAGGATTTCTGTTCAAATTCTCTCCTCACCAAAAACCATCCAACGCCTTTCAATGTACTGACAGCAGTGTCTTATGTAGCATTATGGATGGATGGATGGATTGAAGTCATCCCAACATAGACACTTAACTAAATTTTGTAAGTAACTACTTTGTTCCTGGAAAGCTTGAATTAGGACTAATGTGTTGTTTTTCAGTTACTGGCATCATGCCTACGCTTGAAAAATGTATTCATGAAAAGCTGTCATCCAACTATATATACTAGAGTTAACAAGTGGATGAAATAAGCCCAAAACAAGAGAATACTGAAGATGGAATGAAATCATGTGTTGACTTTTTACTTTGTTTGTTAATTTGCCCAGATTTTTCTTTGTATGTGAAGCCACTTTCTCTTACTCTTCCCTCCTCCATTATTTCATTGAAATTGTTCAGACTTACTTTTTATTTCAAAACTGAAATGAAGAAGCAATGTGAACTAGCAAATTTCAATAGATTACACAATAATTTGATAATTATCAGTGATATTTTCACATCAAACATTTATTACGTATGCTTAAGTTTTTAATTGTCAACCAAAAGCATGTCCTGAATCCTATTAGCAAGAAAACATTTAAAGAGGTGTTTTTGTGATCATGAGGACCTTCTTTTATATTTTTAAAGAATAAAAATCATGATTAAAAACAATATTAGAAACCATAAAAGATTGCACTATACATTGTTCAATCGGAAGTAATAATTTGGATGAGTGAAAAGACAAGTGAAGACCTTCTTATGACCTGTTCTTGATGCTGAAGGCATGTTTTATATGTCCTAGACTATGCTGTCACAATGAAGATTTTGAGAATATGTTACTATGTCTGTCACGTACAAACACCTAGCACTGGAAAACTATGTGTAGGTTAGAAGTGAAACTAAAGATTGTACAAGGTAAGAACCAAAACCCAAACTGATGGTCTTCAAAGTAATTATTATGAATACTCTTATTATAAACTCTAGCTGGCTGCTAGGAAGGCAATCAAATCAGTATTTATGTTTCAGTACACTAACTGTTATTCTGCCTTCTGGAAGTGTTTATTAAGACACAGCCTAGGTCTGCATATTATGTTCATTCAAAGTAACTCGTATCTGAATAAGAGAAAATTCAACATGCATGAATTAGGAATTCATCTATTTTGATGACTTAATATATATACTAAGATGACCTTTGTTCTAGTAAATTATCTTCTATATGTAATGAAGCTCACACTTGAAAAGAGAACAAAGGAAACATGAAAATGCACTTACTATATCACAAGCAGATGTCCGCAATGTTTGTTGTTGCACTTGATAAAATGAAAGTTGGGAATTGTCACTACTGATTGACAGCCTTGCTATCTAATACCTAACAGGCTACAACAATGTTAAATACTTTGAACTTTTCATACACCTCTGGAGGATAGTATAAAAATTATTGCTTTAGCTAAGTGTTCTAGGATGAACAAAAAGTCTGGCACAAATTTTAAAACCAGTACTTTGTGGTTATGATAAGAACTACATAGAATTACAAGCTTTATACCACTTTATACAACAGGGTTTCTTGTGCTGTTCTCCAAGAAAAATTCTTCCAATTTAATAATATAAATGTCTCAAGTATGAAGTAAATATATTCAAAAGTAAAAATAGAGTTAATTTGTTTTTCTCAGTAATATTATTTACATTAAATTATTTAAAATATTCAGATAATGCACAAATATGCTAATCTAAGGTAATGTATTAAAATTACTTTAAATTAAATAACTATTGACTATTAATACTAAAGGCAACATTTTACAACACTTAGCATAAACAGATGCACATTTTAATATCCCCCAATGTTCTGCACCTGGTGTTCCTCTGTCTGACTTTTCTGACCTCTCACTATTTAGTCAGAGCTCTGTAAATTCCTGAGGACTTCATAAATATATTGGAACATTGTATTTCTCACATAGCACCTGCTTACCTAACTTGATTTAGTTTTTATTTGCATATTAACCTATAGACACATATAAATAAAATATTATTAATCATAAGCCTGCCAGATTTAGCAAGTCAATATTTATGATCATTAGCTAGCATTGTATTTTGATAAACAACAAATAGTTTCTTAGAGTGGTCTGTATTTGGTTGGGCATAAAGATTATGTAATTGATCCATATAGGTAAAAAATTCATACCCAAATTCTGTATATATATATATATATATATATATATATATATATATATATATAGACAGAGAGAGAGAGAGAGAGAAATATATATAATTTGCAAGAAAATAAGCTTTCAATTTCCAAGAGTTAAATATAAAGCATCAAGGTAGAAATTTAAATTATTTCCTGGGTACTCAAAAAAGAAATTAATCAGATACAAATAATGATTTCTAATAATTCAGCACAAGACAATTTAAATACACACTCATCAGAAAGAAGCGTGGGATATTAAATGTGAAAGAATCAATGGTAAATCTTCACAATATACTTACAGGAAGATGGAAGTTAAGGAAGAAAAGGGATCAGTGCAAAGGATGAAAAATGCCAGAGACACAAAGTAAAGTTTTGTCTGTCAGAATGCAGTGGGTATTGCAGAAGATATTTCAAAACAACATTAAAACCACAAGCATGCATATGATATGTTCATGTTTTATCTACTTGCTTTTTATGTCTTTGTCAATTATCTTAACCTTTTATTGGACCTAACCCAGCTTTATACTGGCACAAAAAGCATGTATCAGTACACTAACAGAAAGAAATCAGGGGCCTGCCAAATAGCTCAATGGATTAAAGCACCTGCAAGCAGGTGCAGGCACTGGGAGGTTCGATCCCAGGGTCTGTAGTGCCAGCGGCCCTTCCCAGAGCTCACTGAGGCAGCAAGTGAGATTGGGCAAGTGGGCATGGGCCTGTAATGCCAGCTCTTGGGAGGCAGCAAACAGGCGGATCACTATGAGTTCGATCTAGTAGTGAGACCTTGAATACCATGTAGACTATTCCCTCAACTACAAAAAATAAAATAATAAAAATGTACTTCAGTTCCCATGCTATCAATATTATGGGAATCTCTTTTTAAGGAAATACTGAGGAAAAAAAAGAAACCCATAAAAAAAGTATTTTATCCTTAGTAAAAGAAAATATTTTGAGTTTACGAATCATTGGTGGAGACAGTATCTTTTATAGTGTTGCCTAATTTAGCTGCTTTAATCACATATACCTAATGGGAACGTAATTTTGTATTTGACGCTGAAATACAACACAATCAAAAGACCTCAAGAGCATTCTATTCCTTGTCATTCTCTATCCCCTTGTTTGCTTTATTTTTCTCTTTTTGTAATACAGAAATGTACTACTAATTTAATGGTAACGTATGTCATTATGGCACAAGCTCAGTAAAAAGAAATTTAATTTTCTGAATTCCTCAATTTAAGACAGTGCTTATCACATTATAGGTGCTTAAATCATATTCTTGATTAAAATATTTACTAAATAGTATAATATTTAATGTTACTGATATTTATAAGTTAGTGAGTCATATAGACAAACTAGCAAGATACTAATGTGGATTGTACAGTAAACTCCAGAATAGAACTCCCTACTTTGATCTAAAATATAAAAGGAGCAGCAATATAGTGCTTCAGGGAGGAAGCTGCATCATGGGTGAGCTATACTCCTCATTACACATTGGTCCCCTAAAGAGGTCAGCCACTGAGTGTACCAGGAGGAGGGGAGTGTGTGGTTGAGGGCACAGCCCTTGGCATGTGACCTCAGGTACTACAGTATCCTCTTTGACTCCTCTCTTCCTCTGATTCTGGGGCCCAAGAGAAGCACACCATGGTCTCTCATCTTACACCTCCACCACACTCTCTCTTCCTGGGAGCCACTCAACAAAGCACTTGAAGTTCTCTCCTCTAGTTGTGGTGTTGATTATTTTGTGTCAGTAATGAAAAAAGAAACTAAGAAAATATTTTTGATAGAAATAGGTATTTTTGTCATATAATGTAATTTCATAGAAATACTTTTATTATGTTTTTTATGACAGAGAAATTTAAAATTTTGGGCATTTAATACTAGCCCTTCAAAGTCAGTGAGGAATCTGGACATAAGAGAACTTGCACTGTAACATCCTGTAAATCAAAGATGTCCCAAATTTTCTTCTTCCTCTTCCTCTTCCTCTTCTTCTTATTTTTATTGAAGAACAAAAAACTATGAGACACTTTCAAGATGAATTAACAGGACAGATTCGATAAATTATACACAGCAAAATATTTTCATAATGCTTTGGTGTTGTACAAGGTGCATACATGATATAATACTTACAGACATTATTATAGCAGAAATCTCTAATCAATAAATGAAGAGAGTGTAGCTATATACTTATCTTATTTTTTATAGCTGAATTGTATCACACATTCAATAATTAATAATTTCCACGTTGTTATCTCCCTAGTGTTTATCCATAGTACTACAAGCCAATATAATATCTTGTCCAACCACTATTAATGTAAATTTTGCTTCTCATAGAATTATGCAGAAGCATGGCATATTTATCCTAACTATACTATTTATAAACACATACCATGATTCTTCCTTTGTATACCCCCCTTTTTTTCTGGCTAGACCTGGCAAAGATGAGCACTCCTTGTCATTAAACCAATTTAGGTGCCTGAATTCAGCGACACAATCAAACACAGTCCAACATTCCAAAATAATAGTGAGCTATCTGAAAAAGTTGTTGACTATAGCCATTTATAGCTCAACTTATTATTATGTTATGTACCTTATTTTTATACTTTTCTACTGGATGGTTAAGACCGAGAAAGATCAAGACCTAGATTTTCTTTCTGATGAAGTCAGTGAAGTCCCCTCAGGGTTTATGTTATAATCCTGTACCTTACTCTATAAATCCTTTGTCTGTGTCATCCATGAGGATGAGTCATGGCCAATTCTTGACCAGTTTGCTCTCAATGAGAGCCAGAGAGAAAGGCTCTATCTATGTGACTCTCCCCAGACACACTATACATCATCAATTTCTTTCCTCTGTGGCTCCATAATCTCTTTCATCAGAAAATTTGGGCACAATGTAGTTTCATGATGTTACAGTACAAGTTCTCCTATGCCCCGAGTCTTCACTGACCTTGAAAGTCCAGAGACAAGAAGTTGGCTGGCCTTGTGGCTGTTCTATTTCTCCAATTTTGATCTTTGAAGTTAGGTTGTTGACCATCCAGAAGAAAAGCTAATTAGTACTGTGCAGCATATGCTGTTCAGTTTTCCCTAACTATCTGACTCAATTCTTTTTAGTTGTTGTTGTACATTTCTATTTGTATTTCTGCTTTTGACTTCTTATACTGGGGAGACTATATAATATTTGCACATGTGTGTCTGGTTTATTTCACTTACGAGAATATGTTCAAGTGGCATCCACTTCAATATAAGTGCGTCAAGTTTATCATTCTTTATAGCGGAGTAATACTCCATTATATAGAAATACCACTTCTTTTTCAACCATCCCTCATGTGACGAACATCTTTGTTATTTCCAAGATTTTGCTATCACGAATTGTGCTGTTATAAATATAGGTACACGTACATCACTATGATATAATGTTTCCAGTTCCTCTGGGAAAATTCCCAATAGGGGGATAGCCGCCTTGAGTGGGATTTCCACTCCTAAATTTTGAGGAGTCTCCACACTGATCTTCACAATGGTTATACCAGTCCACATTCCCACCAGCAGTGAAGAAGTGTTCCCTTTTCTCCAGAACCTCTCCACTATTTGTAGTTCTTTTATTTCCTTATGATAGCCATCCTTTCTGCAGTGAGATGGTATTTCAGTGTTGTTTTTATTTACATTTCATGGATCGTTAGCTATGTGGAGCATTTCTACATTATATTTATTTGCTTCTTTAATTTCATCCTCTGAGAAATGTGTCTGCATCTCAGATGCCCATTTTTGAGTTTGGCCTTTAAATTTGATGTCATTGTTATATCTTACTTCTTTATATGTACTAGACAGCAGACCTTCATCTGATTGCTTATTAGTTAGGATTTTTCAAAATTTATGGGTTGTCTTTTCACTCTGTTGAGAATTTCTTTTGACATGCAGAAGCTCCTTAAGAAGAGTTGATCCCATTTGTTGATTCTTTCAAGTGTTTCCCATGCAAATATATGTTTGTTCATGAACTCTTTACATACCCCTATGTCTTCAAGAGTTCCTCCTTTCTTTTCCAGGAGATTGAGTGTTTCTGTTTTAATGTTTAGATCTTTAATCCATTTTGACATTAATTTAGTGTATGGTGATAGATCTCAGTCAAGTTTTAGTTTTCAGCATGTAGAAAGCCACGTTTTCCAGCACAATTTTTTAAAGAGGCTATTTTGTTTCCATTAAGCTTGTTTGGCCCCTTTGTCAAAGTGAGATGGCTGAGTGTTTTAATAGATGCCTCTGTATCTTTTAATCTATTCCATTGATCCTCAGGTCTGTTTTCTTGCCAATACCTTGTTGATTTTACCACAGTGGCTTTGTAGTATACTTTCAAGTCAGGAATTGTGATGCTTTGTCTTTATTGGCCAAGATTGCCTTTGCTATTCTAGGTCGTTTGTGGTTCCAAATAAGTTTTAGGAATAATTTCTCTAGGTCTGAGAGGTATGTTGATGGCAGTTTGATAGGGATTGCATTAAATCTGTACAGCAATTTTTGGTATGGCCATCTTCACGATGTTGGTTCTTCCTATCTAAGGAGCATGGAATATCTTTCCATTTTCTGAAATCCTCTGTAGTCTCTTTTGTTAGGGTGCTGTAATTTTCTGTGAAAAGATCTCTGACTTCCTTGGTTAAGTGAATTCTGAGGTATGTTATTTTCCATTGACTTTTGAGTACTGACTTTGTATCCTGCTATGCTATTGAATTTCTGTATCAGTTCTAGTAGTTTCTTGGTGGTATTTTTGGGGTCTTCCAAGTAAAGTATCATATCATCTGAAAACAGTGATAATTTAACTTCTTTACCTATTCTTTTTATTTCTCCCTCTTTTCTAATGGCTGTTGCTCTTTTCTAATGGCTGGTGCTAATGATTCCAAAACTCTATTGAATAGGAGGAGTGATAGAGGATATCCTTGTCTTGTACCTGATTTAACAGTAAAAGATTTTAGTTTTTCCCCATTTAAAATTATATTAACTTTTGGGTTGTCATAGATGGCTTTTATCAAGTTAAGGTAGAGTCCATCAATTTCAATTTTCTGTAGGACTTTGAGCATGAGTGGGTGTTGGACTTTGAGAAAAGTTTTTTCTGCATCAATTGAGATGATCATGTGGTTTTCAGATTTCAGTCCATTAATATAGTGTATCACATTTATAGATTTTCGAATATTGAACCATCCTTACATCCCTGGGATGAATCTTACCTGGTCATGGTGTATGAACTTCTCATGATTTGCTGTATTCTATTTGCCAGGATTTTATTGAGCATTTTTGAGTCTATGTTTATGAGGGAGATTGGCCTGTAGTTCTCCTTTTTGGTTGTGTCTTTTCCTGGTTTTTGAATATTATAATACTTGCCCCCAGAAATGCATTTGGGAGGACTGTTTCCTTTTCAATTTCATTGAAGAGTTTGAGGAGTGTAGGGATTGTATCTTCTATAAATTTCTTATAGAATTCAGCTGTGAGTCCATCAGGACCTGGACTTTTCTTTGTTGATGGGCTTTTTACTACATTTCGTATTTCGTTTTCTGTTATTGGTTTATTGAGAATTGTTATATCTCTTGGTTCAGTTTTGGTAATTTGTACCCTTCGAGGAATCTGTCGATTTCTTCTGTGTCTTCTATTCTGTGAGCATAAAGTTTCTCAAAGTAACTATTCATAGTCTTCTTAATTTCCACTGGGTCTGTGGTGATTTCACCCTTTTCATCCCTTACTGCATATACTTGAATTTTTTCTTTCCTCTTTTTGATGAGATTGACTAGAGGCTTATCAACTTTATTTAGTCTTTCAAAGAAGCAACTTCTTGTATTCTGGATTCCTTGAACTGTTTTGTTCATCTCAATTGAATTAGTTTCTGCTCTAATCTTTATGATTTCTTCCTGTCTTTGTGTGCTGGGTTTCCTTTGCTCTTCTTTTTCTGTATGTCGGTGTTGCAACATTAGGGTGTTTATTTGTTTCCATTCTGTTTTCCTAATGTGTGAGTTCATAGCTATGATTTTCCCTCTAAAATCTGCTTTCATTGCATACCATATATCCTGGTAAGTTGTGCTTGAATTTTCTTTGAATTGCATTGTTGAATTTGTTCTGTGACCCATTGATTTCTGAGTAAGGTATTATTTAATTTCCATGAATTCAGTGGGTTTTTCTAGTTTCTTTTGTCATTTAGTATGATTTCATTGCACTATGGTCAGATAATATGCATGGGATAATTTCTATTTTCTTGCATATAATTAGGCTTGACCTCTGGACTAGTATGTGGTCTATTTTGGAAAATGACCCATGTGCAGCTGAAAAAACTGTGTATTCACCTGTGGTTGGGTGGAACACTCTGTATATGTCCACCAGGTCCATTTGTTCCAAGCTCTGGTTCAGTTCTGTTACTTCCTTGCTAATTTTTTTGGTCTCATTGACCTATCTTTTTTGAAATAAGGGGGTGTTAAGGTCTCCTGTTAAGATTATGGTATTGGATATTAGGTTTTCCATGTCCATTAAAATTTGTCCATTGTAGTTGGGTGCTCCTGTGTTTGGTGCATAGATATTTATGAGTGTTACTTCTTGCTCTTGAATTTTTCTCCTGACCAATATATAGTGGCCTTCTTTGTGTCGTTTGATCCTTCTTGGTTTGAAGTTGAGACTATCTGAGGTGGGCGGGCCTGGGCTTTGGTGAGTCCACTGGGCTCCCAAAAGGACAGTGGATGTTCTTATTCAGCGGGTAAGCTGTACTGGGTCCGACAAGCTGTGCTGTGTCCAGGGCCACCGGTCAGAACTGGAGAAGGCTGGGAAAGGTCCCTCTGGCTCTGCAAGCCTGGAGCCCTCACTCATAGGCCGAGCTGCACTGAGTCTGGGTCCACAGGTTCCCAAATTTTCTGATCACAGAGATTATGGGGCCACATAGGAAAGTTATCAAAGATACAGAATGTGCCTAAGGAGAGTCACATGGCTAGAAAACATTCTCTCAGGCTTTCATAAAGAACAAAATGGTCAAGCAATGACCATGACTCATCCACATGGCTGAGATCTAAAAACTTCTGTACATGGTTTCTGGGTAAATCCTGAGGGGATTTGACTGGCCTTGTCAGATATTGAAGTTATATTTCTTGTTATATAGGTCTTGATTTATCTTGGTATTAACCATGTAGGAGAAAAGTATAAGAACGCGGTGCCATATTGATATGCTCATATATGAAAGGTTCAAGTCAAGAACTTCTGACATTGGCTGTTCAGTGGATAACCACTACTATTACAGACTATTGGTCTATATTAGATTATTTTGCTGAATTCATGCAACTACAATATTTGAATAACAATGGAACACTCATCTCTGACAAAATTAAACAAAAAGAGGGATTGTCGCGCGCAACCTCGCCGGCAAGGAAGACGCGACAACCAGCTCTTCTTTCCACGGTTTATTCAGGACCCCTATACAATACTACTTCTCCTGCTAGCTAGCTTTCTTGCTTTCTCCTTCCTCCTTCTCCCTGCTATCTTCCTCTCTTCCTCTCTCCCTCCTCCTTCTTCTTCTTCTTCTTTCAGGGGAAGCCTGCTCATGGCTTTTGAACCAGTGGGCGTCCAACCCCGGAGTGCCACGTGGGCACAGCCGATAGGTCCAGGTACACGGAAGCAATGCCCTAGTCCTTAGCCTTAGCCAAAATGAGAAGTTATTTGCTATGGAGAGCATCCACCCCCAGGTGAGGATAAAAGAGGAAGCCAGCGCCGTCTTTAAGGTGTGGCTGTGTCTTTAAGGCATGGCTGTGTCTTTAAGGCGTGGCTACTCACAGCTCTCTACAAGGGATATAAATGAAGAACCACTTTTTAGAGAAAAAAATATATATATATGAATACAAAATAGAATAGACATACAGCTACTTTCACATAGTCAATGAGTAGAAAGATTTATACTAGTCAAGATATCATTTCTGCATCTTGTGCTCTGAATAACTATTATTATTATTATTATTTTTTTTTTTTTTGTCTTTTTTTGAGACAGGGTCTCACTATGCAGTTCAAGCTGTCCTTAAGCTCACTTTGTAGCTCAGGCTGGTCTCGAACTCACAACAATCCTCCTGCCTCAGCCTCCAGAGTGCTGGGATTACAGGCGTGCGCCACCACGCCCGGCTTCTGAATAACTATTATGAAGACAACAGTATGCAATGTATTAATTTTTATAACTATTTTAGTATCTTGTTTTGAAACTGTTTCACTGCTACTTCTTTCTCAATAGAATTAATAAAAATCTATGAATTCTCATTAAGATTTTTCTCTTAGGTTAGTGTCACAAAAAACATGTCATATATGAAAAATAGCATTTTCCCCAAGCCTGCAATTTTTCTCAAATAATTTTTTTTGAATTAAGTGACTGTCACTCAGTTGAACTTGACATTATACAGTAATATCTTCTGCTGGAGTATAGCAATATAACTAAACTCAATAAACAAGTGATATATAAAATCATTTTGTTTTCAAAATATATTAATGGCACTTTTCTATATAAAAGAACAAATTACAACAGAAATGTTAAATATGTTGACATAAATGTTAAAATTAATTACTGATTTGAATATAATTTCAAATTGTTACATTAAATATATGAAATTGCTTATCTTAAATATCAGATAATTGAATATCATACTCATACATACTTCAACCTAATAAATTCCAATAACATCAAATTTTATAATTGCTATTTGGGTGAAAGTAGCAAAGAAAAAAAAGTCTAGAGAGCTGCAATGGTATACCTACTGCCCTAGTTCTTTGCTATCTACATGTTGAGCTTTTATTTTTTATTTTATCATTATATATCATAATTTTCACATAAGTTGCACATATTCATTTGTTATTTTTTTAAATTTATATATTTTGTCCAGGGTCTCAATACACAGCTCAGACTCCTATGATCCTCCTATTTTCAGCCTCCCTACCGCTTGGCCTGTGCCCCATGCCTGGACTCCGTTGCTGGCTCAGTATGCTTGGGCATGGGGCCAGCGTGGCATGTGGTGCCAGGGATGGAACCTGGGCCCCTGTGTTTGCCTAAGCTGGTGCATAGTCTACTGAGCTATCTCACTTGTTCTTGCCTTTGTACTTATTACATTTTGCATGGTATTTTAAAATTACTTTATTATTCAAAATCCCAACATGAAATATAAAACCCTTAAATTGGTATAAATTAAGGTGTAATTAGTAAAGCAATATCTATAACATTTGGCTGCATAAAACTCCTAACATGTAATGTAATTGTCTACATACACAATTTTGTTAACATCTCTCTACCTAAAGCAGTAATGAGAGCAATTATTATCATACACAGGACACAGAAAAGACCCTGAGTACATTCATTTATGCATAAATACTTGGCTCACAAGAGTCTAGAAATTGGCTAAAAGGTGTAACGAGTTTGCAACAATCTCATACGAAGAAAGTAAAACAGATAAACATCTGAGCCTCACACTCCCTCCCTTCATTCTCTGGAGAACTGCATGAGCAAGGTCCACAGTGAAAAACAGGAGCACTGAATCCTTGTCCTTTGGGGACAGAGCTTAACTATGTCACATCAAGTTGGAGAACCTAGAGCATGTGCATGTGGGGGAAAGGGGAAGGTGCTCCTCAGTGTCTGAGCATTTGTCATAGTCAGACCTCACTGAATGATTGTTGATATTCAGAACTTCTTCAAAACTCATTTTGCCTCTTCAGAATGTAATTTGTATTGCAAAATTACCATAATTGAACACCATATGGGTTTTAGCCAATTTTCCACAAAATATACAAAGTGTTTAGGAATATAAACTAGCCCTTGCATCAGTTTCTGCTTTACAGCTTTTTAAATTTTTGACATTTAAGTTCTTGTCTTCAAAATAAAAAGTGACTTTACATAACAAAATACATGAAAATGAACAAACTAGATTAAAACTACTCAATTTAATTAAAAAGAAAGTCATTTTTTTCTATAGTAGAAATGTCCTGTTCATACTTATGAGGTAAATTTAAATTTTTCTTGCCCACAGCAGCCTCGAAAAATCAGTCAACCCATTTATCTTCATAAAGACTAAATAGTTTCATACCGAGAACACTCTTAACACAGCCAATTAAGCAGTGTTCTTCAGAGCTGTACTATTGTCAATGAAAATCTTTAAAATGACATTAAAAACTAAAGGGCCAGCCTAACAGCTCAGCGGATCAAAGCACCAGCAAGCAGGGACAAGGGTCAGCAGTTCAATCCCAGGGCCTGCTGTGCCATTCCCACCCCCGGGGTGTGCTGAGGTAGGAATTGAGACTGGGCATGGTTCCACATGCCTGCAATCCCAGCTCTTGGGAGGCTGTAAACAGGTGGATCACTGTCAGTATGATCTGTTAGTGAGACACTCAACACCCTGCAGAGCCTAACATAAAATACAAAAAAAAAAAAAAAGAAAGAAAGAAAGAAAGAAAGAAAGAAAGAGAATAAAGTTAGCAACTCTCTCAGAATACAGGCTCCACAGAAATACTTGTGTTGAAACACTCCTCTAACTTAATCTGTTTCAGAGCCTGGATCAGGAGCATAACAAGCTGAATTTCAACTTAGGCACCATAGTCAGGTATGATATCAAAATTTAAAAAAATAATAAAAAGGCCTGCATGCATACCTCAACAAGCCATGGATTCAATTTTCAGTACTCAAAACAGAAAATTCAGTAGGAATTTTTACATGGTTTTTACATGCAGGCAAATTCTTTTCAAAAATTATAATGAAAGGTAAAGAAAGTAGAATAACTATAAATTCTCAAAAAATAAGAAATTTGTCAAAATCGTTGTGTAATTTTAAATCACTTACAGTGCCACATAGCTCAATAAGACAGAATAGGTAATTCAGAAACAAATTTCAAAATATTAAAATTCTGTATGTCTGTATAGGACTTTGAATATAAATGTTAAATTTTGTAAAACTAAATTAAAATTGATTATCTCAACATAAATGTATAACAAATATAAGTATTTTATAAAAAATATTTTATGAAACATGGGCTGGACATAGGTAGATTTGTAATACTTGCCACAAAACATGCATTTGATCAGTTGTACTGCATTAAAATTGGAAACACTTGCTCTCTGAAAATACTGTTAAGCAGATTTAAAGCCAAGCCACAGGATGGCAGAAAATACATGCAAAGCACTTCTTTGACAAAGGGATTTTATGCAGACTGAATGAAATCTTCAATACACTTTAAAACTTGCCAAAAGACACAAATGGATACTTCAGAAAAATGATGTTTAAATGTGAAGAACATATAAAAATATATTCATGTTATTGAGATATAAGAAAATCCAAACTAAACCATTAGAAATTATTGCTACATATACTTTGGAAGATGAAAAGGAAGTTCCACTTCTAAATGCTAAAAAATGTAGAGACACGGAAATTCATATTGGGGCTAGGGAAATGGCTCAGATGTATAACCACCTGCCTGGAAAGCACAGAGTCCTGAGTTTTATTCCAAGTGTGGAGAAAGAAAAGAAAAGAAAAAAAGAAGAGGAGACGAGAGCAGAGGAGAGCGGAGCAGAGGAGAGGAGAGGAGAGGAGAGGAGAGGAGAGGAGAGGAGAAGAGAAGAGAAGAGAAGAGAAGAGAAGAGAAGAGAAGAGAAGAGAAGAGAAGAGAAGAGAAGAGAAGAGAAGAGAAGAGAAGAGAAGAGAAAAAAGAAATACAAAGTGGAATAGCCATTCTG